>BMAO01037036.1:0-19903 GCA_019973975.1 Trichonephila clavata
AGTTTTAGAAATCACGATTCTAGTGGTTAGTTATCACCTTGGCGATCTTGTGTGCATTTGCAATTTGTAGGTGGCAAAGATCACAGCAATCCTCGGGTTGTATTTTCTCACGATATACTGGGTTATCAAGTGGCTTTGGGTGAAACTCGATTGTGTTAGTGATCTAACAATGGAGAGCAATGAAAGCAGAGAGTAATGTTTTAATCAAATGTGAATATCCTGATCAGAAACATAAGGATAATGGATCAAGATATAACATTTGTGAATGTAAAAATTACCGTAAAATTACCGTATAATGCGCACCAATACTTCCAGGTTATATTTTTTAACATTAAGGTATATTTTCTGTTTTACGCGCAACCCATTTTTACGAAAGAACCTGAAATGTACGTGTGCAATGCTCCTATGTTTTGAAATCATTTATTCGAGGAATGATCCCAGACTTTTGAAAAAGATATAGTATACTTCTAGAACATCCCCTTAAGTTTTTTTGGAATATCATTTGTTTTAAATAAACAGTATTACACAGTCTATACAAAAGTCTAGTTTTTTCTTTTATTTTTGAAGCTCAATTTAATACCCGGCGTATAACGCACACCCGTAAATTTCGATCATATTTTTTTGCATTCAAAATGCGCGTTATATGCAGGATTTTACGGTAAGTAAAATAATATTTAAAAAGTCAACTTAAATTAATTGTGAACTATCATCATTTAAACACTTATACTTTTAGGGTCGTGGATTAGAGCCTAGTGGTTAGAGCATCGGACTCCAGACCTGAGGGCCTGGGTTCGATGCCCGATGCCACTAAATACCACCGAGTATAGACGGAGTACGTGCTCGTTAAAATCAGTGGGTCCGAAAGTCTTGTGGACGGTCGCAGCAGAAACCACAAGTTCCGGGGGCTGGAGAATATTTCCCTCCCCTTCAGTTCCATGCTAAAATTGTGGAGGTGGAGATAGGTGGTGTCGCCATCTATCGTTAAGAAGTCCAACCTGTCTCACAGGCAATTGCAACTTTCATTCCTTCCCTGCGGGAAGGACACGACAACAACAACCACTTATACAGGACATTTAAAATATACAAGCCAATCCATGATAAAAACGAAAGAGAGAGTGTGCATTTTTCTTCAAAAGTTTATTCAGAATTGAAACTCATATTTTTACAGAATTGGAGGGGAAAAATCTGTAGTTTTTTCAAATATGTCGCCCTGAGGACGAAAATGCTGCGAAGCGGATGAAACGGATCGAATATTTTCTAATAAAATGGCTGCAAAGCAAAACGCTGGACGCCAATGATTAGATTTATTTCTAGTTAACCGTATCTGAAGTAAGCCCATTTTTTTCCATTTATTTTATCTTGTGCACTATCTACGCTAGCCTTTTATCACGTGCAATTTTTTTTCACGATAATGAGTGAAAAGAGAATTTCCTATACAACTAATTTCAAACTACATGTTCAGACAGCCCAATGGATGAATACGAATTTTACGAATTATTTTGAAACTCGAATTTCAACGCTGACTTTAAAGGACATTTGTAACTTTTCTTCTTTTTTTTTGACAAGAGTTCCATTCAAAAACATTAAAAAGTTAAATAATTAAAATGGCTAGAATGGCAACGGAAATTGTTATAAATTCCGTTTTTTCTAAGCTACGTTTTTCTCCGAGATTAGCAGATCCATACATAAGCCAAACCCACTGGCGTAGCCAGCTCTGCGGGGGCCCTGTTTCAAAATTCCTTCGGGACACATTTTTAGATATGGGAGACCTGTTAGTGGGACTGTAGTTACACATATTGGGGCCCCCGTAGATTAGGGGCCCCGTATCATTGATAAGGCGGTAGCTACGCCACTAGCCAAACCCTTTCCTTTTACTATAAGTAAGTTCCAAAATTTATCGGCTTATACACAAAAATATGCGGTACGCATACGAATATTAGTGAAATGTACCTTTGTCACGATGCTTAAGAAACATTTAATGGGTTGATTTTTTTGTACGAATCATTTCTTCAAAATTCTTTCATAGCCAATTTAACATAAAAAGAAAGTTAATTACAGGAATAATACATTTTCACTCAAACCGTAATAAAACTCACAAAACATAAATAACTTTATATTCATTTTATTATAAATTAAGTTTTTTTTAACCCTTTTTCTACCGACGGTACTTATAAATACCGTTCATTTTAAAAGTACATAGAATAACCATTTTTACGGATACTCTGACGATATTTAGCAGGAATGTTCTTTTAAATCCCCTCTTCCAAGATATATTACAGCACGGGTTCTATAATGAGTATTTTAGCGAGGAAGGTGAATATTTTATAGCAGAAGAGAGAGTTGCGTTTTCTGTTGACGTTTTGATTGGATTGCGAAGATTGTCATTTTTGTTCCTAAAAAGTAAAGGTCAAAAGGTGTCTTATTTTTTTGTTTGTTAATGAAGACCTTAGAAAATGATTTGACTATTTATTTTAAGTAAACAGTGTATGTAATCAATTTTACAGAGTTGAATATTTTTAATTAATTAATTAGCTGTAACGGATTAAATTTTCCAAAGTTGAGAACTTTGTTTATATATATCCCTTAATTTTCAATGTAGTGATTCAAAAAATATTGTATGAAAAAAAAAACAGCAGTAAATCATAATGCAATAGATAAAGGTTTAAAAGCATATATATATATTCTGTTTTTTTTAAAATACAATTAGCCAACTTTTGTAATTACTAGAAAAAGAGTTCTCGTAATGTTCTAGAGAATGTAAAAAAAGATATCTGTAACTGCTAAAATACTCACTTGAATCTAACAACAACAAAAAATTTACATTCAAGTTATAAAATATAAATGATCTTCGTGCTGATTTTCTTTATTAAGTTATGCGTAATTACGCAAGATGAAATCTCTCTACAAAACTTGAATTCGGTCAAATGTTCAAGTTTCTATCTTGCAACTTAACCAGACTTGAACTGCAAGTAATTTGATAATTTTATTTAAGTTTGGTATCATTTTTGCGGTTTTTTAAAGTTAAATTTATGCAAATATTTGAACTCGTTTACATTTATCTCTATCAAGGGTACGTTAATTTCCAGTTCCTTTTCATTTTTCTATTATAGAAACTTTATTATCTGGTTTCACTTATGTATTTTTTGTTTCTAGAATTTGTTTATATAAATATTTACATGTAAATGTTTATGTTTTGGAACTTTGAAAGGAAATCTTGTTTACTTAACCTTTTGCCGCATAGAACATCAAGTTTTGCATTTTAATCGGGAATTTTATATATTGAATATCCAGTTATATATTATTTGATTAGTAATTTATTCAGCATCATTTTAAACAAAAGTTAACAAACAGATAATGTTTCCGGGTATTTGGATAAATCCTTTTTTATTAATTTTTCTTAAAACATGATATTTACAATCAAAACTTTGTTATTTTTATTTTTGATTACCTAAAAAAGATTGTTCCATAATTTGCACATATTTTACATTAAAATTAAATTTAAATAATTTTTTTAAACAAAGATGATAAATTAGAACATTTATTGTTCTAACGGTAATTTTTTCCCTTTAAATTAAAGTTAAATTACCAGTTTATTTTCGTCTATTTTATAAAATTCTTCAACAGCGTTGTGAAATTCAATTTTTACACGTTTATTGTCAGACTTATTTTTATTCTTAACAATATAATTCTTCAAGATAGTTTTACTTCAAAGACATGATTAACCTGTTTTAAATAATACATCAGCTTGTATTTTTATATTTCTTTATGCAACTACTTTGTTTATTTACAAAACATTAAAATTAATTTTTTCTTTCAGCAAACGCTGTTGTGTTGAAATTGAAGATACGTCATACAACAAAACATTTATTTTTAAACTTCTTTAACAATATTAGGACTAATAAAAAAATGACAACATTTAAAAATATGCATTAAATTGTGCGAAATGTAATTTAAATTGTTAAAATTTCGTAAAAAATCTGCATTTTAACTTCTTGAATATAATGGATCTTATATCTCTCTTTATTAATAAATTATCACACACACACGCATACTGCAATGAAATAAATATCCCCACACTGCAGTGGCGTAACGAAGAAAATTATGGCTCTCCTGCAAAATCAGGTTGGGGACCCCAAGCCGTATTTTTTCAGTCAGGCTTTGACCCCTAGAGTTCTGCCCCCACAATGCATGGATATACGTTAACCATTGCCTCACTCTTTGACGAAAAGTATAAACATAAGAAAATTCCGCTTACAATATTAAACAAAAACAGAAAACTTAAATACTAATACTAAAAATAGAACATTTACACCAGTGATTTTCAACCACTGTAACACGGTACATTTGTGTTCCACCTAGTACTTGAAGTGTGGTTCCAAGTTTTTTAAAAATTAATTATTATACTATGAGGAAAAAAAATAAAATCTGGAACTAGAATCATTCTGCTTATAATTAATTTGTAAATAATTAATCAATAAACATTTTAATGTCTTTCTGGTACGTGTTATTTTATTTAATGTACTGAAAATTATTATCAAAAACTATTTTATAGTATGTTTTACAGATAAGTGAAATTCTTTTAAACTTATTGTATTGTTAGTGCGCCACAAATTTTTGAATTGCTAAAGGCGTAGCACAACAAAAAAAGAGGTTGAGAATCTCGGGTTTAGGTAATTAAATATTAAATATCAATATATATTCTTCTATTTCTTATTATAGAGTATCAAAAAAATAAAATAAACATGATCTTTTCTACCTGAGATTATTCTAATGTAATATTTTCTTCTATTCTACATTTGCAAATATATCATGTTAAGGATACATATAAGATAAAGAAAAGGGAAATGTGTGTGGTTATATTCATTCATCGTTTTCCTTCCGATGAATCTTTTTACTTGATAATTCATAAGAGAAATACCAAAAGACACTATTGGTTACGAAAAACTAAAGGGTGGATGGAGTCAGCAATCGCAAGGATGCAACAGCGGTATTCTATTTCACACAATTCATTATATGAAAGACGGGAAGGTCGTAAATGATAAGGCAATGTCACCTGTTCTCGAGAAAGTTGAGATGCGGCATCTTGCAACACGAAGTCCAGAAGTAGCTTGGGCACTTTGGCTTCTTTTGACTTGTTCAGGATCATTTTCGTCTTCAGTGATACAGGTTTTACGACTGAAATATAAATGAGCGGAAGAGTCAGCAACAATGACTTTTCGCGGGTGACATTAAATAGCATTACAAAATTTGTACTAGAGATCTTTGTTTTAATAAATGAACTTAATATTAATCTGCAAGAGAGACAACATAGTTCTTAATTTATTCTGCGAATTAGTTACAGTGACTCTTAATCTTGTGTTTGTTTCATTTACGATATTGTCGCGTTCAAGGCAGGTTTCTTAAACTGTTTTTGTTCTACGGACTAAAACTATTATTCCATATAAAAGTTTTGGTATAAGATTTAAATAATTTTTTGAGCCGGAATCCTTAAAAGAGAAAGAAAATGTCAGACTAGTTATTAACTGATTTTAAAAAAAAGAATTGTTTTGTGCCACAATTAGGGATTGCAATTTCGGTATACCGGGATGCCGAATACCGGTATTTTGAGCCATTTGTACAATTTTGTAATACCAGTATTCATAAGTTTAAATACTGTGTTTTTCGGTATTTACTAGGTATTTTTAAAATTGTTTCCACTATATGTTCAGGGAGTGCCATCATAGCAAAATAGTATACTTTTTTGCTTTTATGTCTCCCTAATGGAATGAAATTAATTAGACTGTGAATATAAAGTTGCATCGTACAATCAAGAGAAGTAATAAAATAAGCGAATCATCTTAGGAGGCGGGCCGAAACTATCCTACTACAGCTCTGAGTGATACTGCACGCGCGTAGGATTTGTAGTCAGTTATTCGTATCTGTGAAAACAAGGTTATAGTTGTGAAGAAAGTGGTAATGTTTCGATATTTTTTAAATTGTGACCATGTTATTCACGTGGTATTTGCATATCATAAAGTCCAATTGATGCGTTATGTTTTTTTTAAGATCACATTTCAAAAACTTGCAGCAGTACCACAGAATTAATAGTAATATTTACACATTTTTGTGATTTAAATAAATAAGATGTTCCTTTACTCTTTATGATTATTTTTTAATGTTATAATTTATAAGAGAAAAAATTATTTTTGTGATATTTACACTCTCTAATAAAACTGGTAAATAAAACAAACACCAGTGTTTTCTTTTTTTTTCTAAAACTTCTACTACCGGTATTAAGATCTAAAATTACCGAATACCGATACTGAACTTTTGGTCCGATATATTGCAATCCCCTACCCACAATGTTTCAGTCTAACATTGTTACCTATTTTAGTGAAAAATGATACATTTTCGACGATTTTAATTAACATTATGTATTTTGACATTAGAACATTTGTGTTCAATATAGTCTATTTCATTTAAAATAAATCATTATTAAAATGATAAAAATTAACTCATGTACTAAAGCTATAAATATTTTAACTCTCTCATTTTTGTTGCAAGTATTAGATTGTTATTTCATTTCTATTTTTAAAATGAAAAAGAACCTCTCCAAAAATTACATTTTAAACTTCAAATCAGAAACTACATGTCACGATTGAAAATTTCAATCTAATTACTTCTTTATCAATTGATAATTTATATTTTTCAAATTACCATAATTGTTACGTAAAATTATATTTGTATATAACAATACTTTCATGCCAGTTAAAACAGTGTCGGCCCCTAATATACTTTTCTAACTTCGTATACACTCACTGGCAAAAGTTAAGCACGAAGATGTAAATTGCAAAAAATCAGCAAATTCTGCTTTGATTGACACAAAATATGACAGTAAAGTAGCATATATATTTATACATAAAACAAAATCAATAATTATATACAGAAATGAAAACAATAATAAATTTTTGTAACTTATCAGATAATGTGATACTGGAGACTTAAACAGAATTATGTATAAAGTGAAAATAAACAGCATAAAATAAAAAAGGACGTTAATAGGGTATGTGAACCCCCCTCATCTGCATGCAAAGTTTACACCATCTGACCATGCTTTCAATTAGGTGGTCAACCACCGCAGAATTAAGCAATCGCCATTCTTCTTGTAGAGCAGTTTCCAGCTCAATAAGAGTGGCTGGAGGTGGGAAACGGGAATATACAGCACGGCCGAGAGCATCCCAAAGATTTTCAATGGGATTAAGGTCGGGCGAATATGCTGGCCACACCATACGCGCAATCCCTTCACTCTCCAGATAGTCATCGACGATGTCAGCTCTATGGGACGTGCGTTATCGTATATTAAAACAAAAGTAGGACTAACTGCTGCAGCGTACAATCTCACAGTGGGTTCTAGGACTTCATCTCGATACCGAACAGCCGTCGCAGAACCCCGTTTAAAGATGTGCAGGTTGGTGCGGTATCATAATAAAATCCCTGCCACACCATAATGCTTCCGCCTCGGAATGCGTGATGTTCAGTGATGTTTTGGGCTGATTGCGTGTTCCTTGTTTACGCCATATCCTTATACACTTGTCATCTGGCTCCAGAGCAAATCTTGACTCATCAGTAAACATGACATTGCCCCAGTCAGACACAGTCCAATTGCCATATCCCGGCGCCACTTTAATCGTGCCCCTCTTGATTGGACGGATAGAGGAACACAAACTCGATATACCTGGGCATACAGTCCATTCATATGTAATCTTTGGCGTACAGTAGCTGCAGATATAGCCTTAGCAATGGATGCTGTAACCATTGATGTCACACGGAGGTCGCTCTGCGATTCCGCTTGACTACAATAGCAATATTCGATCTTCCGCGGGGTTGTAACCCTTGGGCTACCGCCTACGGGCCTTCGGACAACTGTCTGTGTGGTTTGGAATTGTTTCCATAAACGTGAAATTACAGAATGATGAACGCCGAAGAAAAGAACAACATCTGTGATAGATTTCCTGCTTCAATGCGCCCCACAGCACGCCAGCGCTCAGAATCTTCCATTCGTTTTCTGGAAGTCATAGAAACACGTATGTCTTGATAACAAATTGTACAAGTTTTAAACACCTTCTATTAGCATTACAATCAACTTCTGTAACCTTCATAAAGTTGGCTTCTTATAAGACTGATGTTTTTGCAAATTTCTTGACATGAAAGCACGACTGGCTGTTACCTAACATATTTGCATACTTCCATCTCCTCTGCAGCGAATTGCATCCTCTTCAATTCTGATTGCTTCCTGAAATTAGCATTTTCCTCTCCGTTCTTAACTTTTGGAAGTGAGTGTATATGTTATTATTATTCATTTTTTATAAAAAAAAATACTTTCTCCGTGGATTTTAAGATTTTAAGACTGAAATTATGGATACTTTTTTAGAAATAGAAGGCAATATATACGAAATATATATAAATTATTTACAGAAGCATAGACAAAGGGATGAGAGAAAAGTGTTGAACATTGCACATACCATAACGATGGAATAACTTCAAATTTATACACAATACTTCATTTATTGTTGTCATGTCCTTCCCGAAGGAAAGGAAGTTGTTAAAGCCTGAGACAGTGGTCGGATTTCAACATGATAGATGGCGACAACACATATCTCCATCTTCATTATTTAGGCATGGTCTAGTGGAAGAGAAATATTCTCTACAGCACCCTGCACCCACGATTTTAGCTGCGACCGCCCACAGGACTTTCCAACCCACTGATTTAACGAGTATGCTCTTTGTGTGTACTCGGAGGGTATTTGGTGAGATCGAGCTCAGACCCTCAGGTCTAGAGTCCGATGCTATAACCACTAGGCTACACACGACCAAGTTAAAGCTGATAAAAGAGGAACTTTTATGTGTATTTGAATCCAAGATATGTGCATCTATTTTTGGATTGCAAAGAGGTACTAAAAATCATCTGAGAGAAGATAGCACCTCCTTCCACCCCCAGTTCAAGAATCTTAGTCTTATATCTTATCTATCTTTACATTCCTTTCTTTTTTTCGTTGGTTATTATAAGTTCCTTGGTTGTAGTTTTTTAAATAAGATTAATTTAGCAATTATTAATAAGTGTATTATTAATTAACTAGTAATAAAATACACCAAAAGAATCCAAGATGTGTGCACCTATTTTTGGATTTGCAAAGAGGCACTAAAAATCATCTGAGAGAAGATAGCACCTCCTTCCACCCCAGTTCAAGAATCTTAGTCTTATATCTTATCTATCCTTACATTCCTTTCCATTTTTTAAATAAGATTAATTTAGTAATTGTTAATACGTGTATTATTATTTGAATAGTAATAAAATACATCAAGAGTAAGTGAATGAATATTAACGTCCCATTGTTCAGATACTCGAGGACTTTTGGGGACGGTCCGCCTAATTTTGAACCATGGTCAAGTGTCGTGGACGATACCAGAGCTGGCACCCCCTCTCCTAACTACCACACCAATGGGAGGACGTTTGAGCTCTCGACAGATTTAACGTGCATCGCGCCCCTACACGGCGGGTCTTTAGTGGTACTGGGATCGAACTCATGACACGCTAGCCACGATCCAATGCCTAGACCACTTGGCTACCGCGGCCACAAAATACATCAAGAAAGAAACTATTATTATATATATATATATTTAACCCAGTGACAAAAAAAATCTAACTTGTAACAATATAAACACATATTTTAAAAAAAAAAATACATATAAGCCAACAAAATGTAACTAATTCTCACTCAGACCTACTTAATAATTTTCACGTTAGAATTTCATGTTTTTTTAAGCCTTGAATTTTTCTTTCACAGAAAAAGGCACTCCTAAAAGATAACATTTTCTACCACAACAAGCGCAGTGGTCAAACAGGTCAATCACTCACATAGAAGGATATTCTTTTATATTCCCAAAACGAATAAGTAGAAAATTTCAGTGACTGTCAAAGATTTGCAACTTGTAACTACTTTTAAGGAAATAAATACCATAATCGTGAAGAAGAATAAGTAACCTAGATAGAACATATACACATTTACATTGAAAATAAAAACTAAATTCTTCATGTAGACCATTTTTTTACATGGTAAGCTTATAAAATTTTTTTTCATCAAAAAGTTAATCGCTTGATGAATTCATAAATTTATAGAGTGTTAAAGGATTATTCCTTTGTTACTTACGAAATTTGTTTTTATTTCAGATTAAGGCTGACCGAAAAAAAATTGAATTAGATAAAAATTCGCGAATATTTCACTGTTTTCACGAATGAAATTGACCATGGGCGTTATTTCAAAAGGCTTTAGAAAACATTCCAAACAGTAGTACTTGTATTTTTCGTAAATTTGAATTGTAAAAAAGGTACTATATGGGAAATAATGACTCACAATTATCTTTAATTTTTATCGAACTCGTTCATTTACTTTTTTATTATAAAAATGAATGTGTGTGTTAATAATATCCATACTTTTTAAAAATACATCATCCTGCTGAACTCAAATATCAAAAATTCATCGTCAAAATATTCTTATTTCAATGCTTAAATTTAAAAATTTAACTAAAATTATTGCCACAATTGCAGAAAAATACAAAAATTGTACGTTTCAAAAAATAAAACTGAAAAAAATCTATAATAGAATATATATTTTACGGAATTTTATATTCTGATTTATAGAGAGGAAAAAATAATATCTTAAGAAAACTCGTGAACAAATATGCAAAGAATTTCTTGATCTAAATATTACGCTCCATCTCCATGCATCTTGATGTAAATATTATAGAGAAGGGGTATAAAAACACAAAGAAAAGTTTTCTTCAATATTAACAATAGAAAGTTAAGCCTGTTAAAATATCAAAGTAATTTAAATATTGTTTAGAAATATTCTTCTTAGAATTTCTCAAAAACCAATTTAACATGAAGTTCTTCATTTAATGTTAAGCGCATCACGAAATTCTCAAATTTTAAAGAAATGTAATAAATAAATAACTTTAGAACCAGCAACAATAAAAGTAAATAAACATGTTTTGAAATTTAAATCTAGGACAAAAATGATGAAAGCTTTTTAACTCCACACAAAAATGATTTTCTAAATCATTAAATCTTTTTTTTTTTAAAGCAAGGATTCTTAAATAAAAACATTCTTTATGATGGAATTATACAAAATTAATGCATAGTTTTGGAATTAATTCAGCGCAATGTGGATTTATTTCATAAAAAAAGGATAATTATTCTTTAGAATTTAAGCTTTAAACGCAGTTAATTAAAATGATTATACACAATAGATGTATTCACTGGAGAAGTTAGCATGATATTTATTCAATGATTTCCGTAATTATGTTTTAATTTCTTAGGATTCTTTCAAAAATTCTTTGGAAGAGAGAAAATAGTAAAATCCTCACATATAATAAAATAAATGTAAATAAACTTTAAATAAAAAGTATTGCAATATCATTTAAATGGTACATTTTTGAGTATATTATGAGCAAGAAATATTCAATCTCTTAAAAATTTCATAAATATGTTACAATCTGATATATTATTTGGGGCATTTCAAGTTCTATTTTATATATATGTGTATATAAGTAATGTATATATATTTATACACAAAAATATTTATTTAGTTTAAGAAATATCCCTATATATAAAATTAGCCGTGACAAAATGCAGTGGCGTCACGGAGAATATTAGAGGCCCAGTGCAAAGTCAGGTTTTGGGCCCCGAGCCCAAATACGTACTTGGCCCCCTAGAATCCCTGCGTTCCTCTACAATGCGGGGGCGTATGTTACGCTACTGCTTGAATGTATGATTTTTGAAAGTCAATCATAAAAACACTTTGAATATCAGCAAATTGCTTTTTTCAAATAAGTTACCGCATTGCATCATATTACTTTAAATGCCAATTTTCATTGACAATCATTGTCGCTCCCAAAGGTCTCACTTATTCCTGTAACTGTCATAAATACTAATTTTTTATGGCAAAAATCAAATGTTTAGTACTACTTATTAGTTAAAAATAGATATTTTGAATTACTTGCTTAAACACTTTTCAGGTTTTGTAGACTACCTGTACATTTGAGGTGGCTGCCCCACAACATCGGAGTGGTAAAATTTAATTCTAATGGAGCTTTATTTTTTTTTTAAAAAAAGAAAAGAAAAGTAAAAATGAAGACGTATTGGTAATTCAATAGTTAAGTTTTTTGTGGTATAACTGGAAACACTTTTCCAAGCACAAACCAACTTCGCAATCCTTACACCAGAATCGTGTTCCCTTTCGAAACTTTTTTTTTATTTTCATCCTTTTTTGAAACAGCAAACTTTGCACTGTTTTATCAGCTCATGTTTCACAGGAATAGGAGGAATATGGGATAAAAAAATTCGTTCACTAAGAAGGGCAGGGTTATAGTGGCGTAACGTACACCCCCGCATTGCGGGGGGGGGCAGGGACGAGGGAGCCCAAAGCTTGACTGACACTAAGTATGTATTTGGGTTGGGGCCCCAAACCTGAGTTAGCAGAGGGGCCCTAATATTCTCCGTTACGCCACTGCAGGTTTATCTACTTTAAGTGGTCTGCGATTCTTTTGTCTTGAAAACTACATCGCCAAATTTATGTAAAAGCTCTTTTACAACTTGGATTCGAAATTCCAAAAATATGTTTCCTAACTACATATTTATAAGCAGAAAGGAGTTTCGAAGTTCCTTGCCTAGTAAATTTTAAAATATCTTTTTTATAGTAGATTTTCGGCGTTTTCGGAATGTCAGATAAAAGGATATTCTGAATTTCTGAACGTCAAGGATGATGGTTTCATATAGCAGATGAGACCCGCAAACCTCAAGCGACCAAAATTGATGGATTTAATGACACATCTGCTTCCTTAAATAGCTTATATAATTCAAAATTTTGTCGTTGTCTCCCCAACCCATTCTCATTCTCAGCACCAAAGATATATCTAAGAACTTTTCACTCAATGATGGCCAACTGCTAAGACTGTGTATTAATCAATGTCCAAGTTTCAGATCTATAGATAAGTACAGGTCTGATGATTGTTTTATATCGCGTAATTTTTGTATGCCTTTTTTAATCAATTTTGACTTTAAGATAGTTATTAGACCATGAAGATAAAAATTAGCAGCAATAATACGTCTTTTAATTTCAACACCAATGTCGTTTAGAATAATTGATAATTTTTTGCCAATTTGGGTTCAAACATTTTCATTTTAATAGTAATTGATGGATGAAAATATTTGTTCAACTCAAGCATAGAGGAAGGATATGCATCTTTTTTGAGGACAGTGATACCAATTCATCTTGCTGTCGGCGTATATATATGTCTTGTTCAACCAGCGTGGTAAATGTCTCGGACGTATATATACGTCTTTCTGAAATGCAATCATTTTTATTTTGGTGCTATCAATAAAACTATACTGAATACTTTGGAATGCAAGAAAATGACATTGGCAGTGTGTGTGTTTCCAAACGATTTATTTATTCCAGCCTTTTCCTTTCTTCCCAATACACTACATATGCGCGCCTATGCAAAAACGGTAGCAATGGACTAAATTCAAGTGACGTCATAATCACATGATAATTTTAAACCACGTCTTTTTAGCCAATCAAATTCAAAAACACATGTGACGTCATAGTCACGATAAATGCAATTATTTATTTTCAGCAAATCAGTTCATGCACTTCGTTGTTGCCAAATTACGCTTTTTACAGAAACTTTTTTTTAAAAAAACTAATATTTGTCAATTTATTTAAAAGTACATGCATAAAACAAATTATTTTTTCTTTAATTTTAAAATCTTTTTGCAGAAATTTCTTTTTATAACTCATGAGCATCTTTACCCAATTATGCAATTGGAAGTTTTACAAATAGAATAAAAAGTACGAGCTAGTTTATTGTCCGTTTTGAAATTCAATGTAGAACACGTGTTTATATTATCATGAGACCGTCATGAATTTAGTCCATTGAGAGCGAATTGCGTAGCTTTTAAACGGCAGCTAAGAGGTTAAAAAGTGGAAATTAATAAAGAATGAATATTTTTAATTATATAAAAGCTTTTTTTTCGTCTCTGGTTGCAATATATGTGTGTGCATAATACTTAATTCATTTGTAATTTCAAAATAATATTGATGTTAAATATCTAGATGTCATAAGGTATAAATGTTAAACATATCATAGTCATATAGATAAAACTTACTCAAAGTACACTTTTTTCAGCAATTTTACATGCTTTTTTTAAATTAAATTACTTCTTTTATTTAGTTCTAGTTAATTTTTAGCGATAACGTGGAACATATTTTCCCTTTTAGTATAAAAATCACACCTTTTTTTGCGCGCTTTTTTACATTGTATTACGAAGAATGTATCAAACGTGTAAAAAAGAGCTAAGTTAATCTTATATCCTTTTTGACGAATCAAAAGACAGTCCCCATACATTTCTTAAATATTTTTGTTGTAAATATAGAAAGTTACCAGGCTATAAATTACTTAACTATCCTACGCTGTGGAATATAAATACTCTAAAATTTAAAAAAAATATTTTTGATTGACAATGACATTATTTACCCGAAGATAGTAACTTGGTAAGACTAGTTACGAAAATGATATAATTTACTAATCAATTAATGTTATCATATTAATTATTACTATATAATAAGCATTCCCTTATTTTCTAGAAAAAAGACAGTCCCGCATAAATAGATACATTTCAATCAATCAAACTGAACAGCCACCATCAAGTACCGTGACTTTTCCTCTTCTTTCTGATTCCTAGAAACTACTTTTCTCTGATTTTTTTTTCAAAATGGTTATTTAAAAAAATAAGGGCATTCTTCGTAGATTCGTGAGGATACTAGTACAATCTACATATTGGTTCATGTACATATGGTACAATATACAGTTGAAGTATCGATGTATTTTCTAAATTCTTGCACTCTTGACAATCTTCGTATATATATATATATATATAATACAAGTTCCTTAAAGAATAATACATACTGTGAAATCTACGAAGAATTATATTAACAGTGTTTTTTTTTATTACGGTATAATTTTGCCAGATCTACTTCAGAAGTTCCTTTTCACTTTTAAGTAAGGATATCAGTATTTTGTATTCAGCATTTTAATTTATTTAAAACCTTTTACATACTCAATTGACATTATAAATAAATGATAAAAAGGGAAAATAATTACTTATTGACTTAATTTTTTTTATATAAATACTTTTTGCTTTCTACATTTAAAAAATTAAAATTGAATTCTATTACTATAAGGCTTTAAAAAGGGAACGTATTTGTATTATTTTTTTCAAAGTCATTTTTTAATTATTGGTTTGTATTTAAGTGCTAAAGTTATTCCCAATTCAATGCAAATCGAAAACACATGTATATTTGTCATATTTTGGTTTAGAGCATTTTGATACTAAGATGGACTTTTTGTCAGGTAGTTGCAATGATAGAAAGGATGAGGAAGCTTTTATACATTAAACAAGCGTATTTTATTAATGAGCCAAAAAATAAATCAGCGATATAAACAATACGTCACAAATAGACAAACACACGCACATTTAAGACAGTCACAAAAACATTCTTCTTTTCGTTTGAAAAATCTCAACCGGGAGCTATTAAAATCATATGATTTCTGGTAAAGGCTTTTCTGATTGGTCAAGATACCAGGGTGATGCAAGAATGCATCGTCCTTAATTAAAACAGCGAAGTTTTAGTTTCAGGGAGATAATATATATTCATCTATATAATTTCAAAAGAAAAGGGAAAATACTCTATTTTTGTGTGTCACGTTTGTTCTGCTGTGTATTTAAAAATAATGTAGTATATCTAGAGTTATAATTATGAAAACAAACATGAAAATTTTATGATAATTTATAAACTCATGAAACTATTTTATCAAATACTATAATTTAAGCACTTACTGAAATCAAAATCTTCACCATTGATGCTAAATGTGGCCAGACCCTTTCGTAGAAGTGTCTATAAAAATAAATTATAAACATGAAAAAAAAAACAATTATTATATTCCAAGCATTCTTCAAATATGTACTCGTATATGAAACGAATCTAAAATTTTCAAAAGAAATCTAATACCCTTTAGAAAGCAAGTATAATTTTTAGGTACCGATAAATATTTGAATGCAGATGAAAAATATTATTTACACTTTGAAAATAAATATATACACCCAATTATGCATTTACATTAACTTTTTTTCACTATTTTGATTCAACACGAATAAGAAAAATAATAATAATAACATTGTTTTAACATGACTTATATTGATTTAACACGATCACTCAAATTTTAAGAAGAGAATTTTGCCTTGATTTAATTTTTATAACTGCAACATTGAAAACAAGAAATATTGAATGATTTCAGAATTCTTCATTTCTTACAATCTCAATAAGATAGTTTGTCTGCCTTGTTTATATCAAGATGTCAAACTTGAAAGAATGAAACGAAGAACGATATACGACGAGGAAATATTAAACTGGTGTTCAAGGCAGTACATATAATGCATAACCAAAACATAAACACACACAATGATCAATTATTAAAATCTTTCTAAAATCCACTGAAACATCAACACCACAGGAGTCTTGTCCTAATTTTGTTCAAAGGATTGCAGAAAGAATTTCACCAATGGAGCACAAAGATAACTAAATTATTTCTAGTGATAGCAGTAATATTACTCAACTTACGAGCTTATTGTCTGAAAGTAACAACAAGTTAAATCTTTCTATGTATAATTAATATTGTTACTTTGACTAATTTTTGTGTTCATGAATTTGAGACATGTCTTTTATCCCTCTTATATATGTACTTTTTGAGTTTCATGTACTATGTTTATGAAATAAAATGATTTAAGATCCTAACTAGAAAACTCATTTTTACTGTATTAATTTACTGATTTCTAAAGAGGGAAGTCAGTCCTCTATTTTTTCATTGATTGCAATATATTTTTATATGAATTTTTTTAGACGAATTCCTTAAAAACGTTTGTTCCATGTAAAATAGAATTAAATGTTGTCATAAATAATTGTATGGAGTATTAACACAAAAACAAAAGTTATGATATTCATGCCTTTACTATATCATGTTATAATAATGTTATTTGTATTTCGTTAGCAGTATAGTTAATATTTACAAACGAATAAATAAAACTTACAAAAGACATGCAAATGTTATTTGTTATGCAAAATACGATACAATTTACAATGCAGTACAGTACAATTTATCCTTTCGATACATTACATTTTAAAAATAGAAAGTTCTTTAGAATTTTAATTGATTTTTGTTTAGGAAATAAAGCAATTAATAAAGTAAAAATTAATAAGAAAGCAAAAGTAAAATAACTCATTAATTCAACTACAGAATAAAAGAAATAATTGTTCATAAAGTGACAAAAAATTACAATGGTACACATTATTTTAGGTACTTTTTGCATTTATATATCTCATACACACACATACAAATTTAATCATACTATATTTTCATATATTTATTTTAATGTCTTTAAAAAAATAAAAGAAACAACTTTTTAAGTACTCTGTTCTTAAAACTTTAGCTGAAAGTTAAATAATTCTATCATTTCTCAGAAACTTTTAAAAATAATAACGAGGATTAAGAAATGAAATTTTTTGAATTAGGTTAATAATTGTTTTACATAAAAACTCAAGTTACAAATTTAAGTGAACGTTTAATTTTTAAAAAAATGGAATATCGATATTCACGACTCTCGAAGATGATAAATTATTATAATAAATTTTATCGACTTATTTATGGAATAAGTTTGAAACATTCTTTGCATAATACAGCAATTGCATTCCCTGTATACAAGGCTGTTTCTTTTTTATTTATGAGATATTGCAAAAGGTATAAGACCTTATACGCTACTTATCAATCTTATATGCTTTTTGTACCGTTCTGATGAAATGTATAATGAAATTCACATTTGATCAACATGGAATAACCAAGTTCATATAATAACATAACCTAGACTGTACTTTGGCTAATTTGGCCCGAGGAAGAAGAAATAACTTTCATTAGCAATACTTTTACTTTTGAAGAGAAATTTCGCCTTTACCTCTCTCTAATAAATTATCTAAATTTTCGCATTACGAAGTAATAAAATAATGTAAAAAAATGCATCTCATAAAGAAATTAATCAACACAATATTTTACACATTATTATAAGAAATTTTGTCTGGTTGATATTATAAAATTTTGTAGACTTTTGAAATCCGAGCATAATATTTGAAAACACTCAAAATATGTATTCGAAACATACCTTCCATCCTTCTGAATTTAGCTGTGCTTTTACTAAGGTATTTGTGGGACATTTAGGGTTCCAGTACAGTGACAGAGATTCAACTTTCAGAAGCTGTAAGAAAAGAATATAAATATATATATATTATATATATATATATATATCATGCTATCTTCCAAATAAAGTGTTCATAAAATTCATCACTGATATCTAAGCTAAAAAGTTTTCTCAAAATAAATTAAAAATTAATCAAATAGTTATTAGATATTAGGTTTGAAATATATATAAAGCATCAAGTTAATTTTTATTTAAGGTGGTATTTTAATTCACTTGTGTTTAAAGCCTTGAGTTAAAAAATTAAAACTCTTGAAGCTCCTGTCTTGTAAATGTGTTATTGAAACTTATTCTGCAGAAAGAAAATTCGTTTTTTTTTTCAAATTTATTCACATCCTAACGGTTAAAACAAAAATATAGTCGTTATTAAAAACACTCTTGTCGGATTTGATACTCTTTTTGTTAACGATTTGAAACACGTGTAGCTAAATGAGAATGTATGTTTCAAAAATAAATTATCTTCCAAGCGATTCCTTTGTTTCTAAAATCATTACTGAGTTTCTTATTCGTTACACCTACACAAACAATGTGCTAAGAAGTTATTGAACTGGAATTAAACTGATTCGTGACTAAATTCGCTTTGACATTTGAGTGTATCGACCTAGCAGCAATTTATTGCTGCAGTAAGTGAATAAAAACGAGTAATCAAATATCTTCATTTAAATTACACAATGCGCATTTTAATTTAAATTAGATACGTTTTGAAAGTTGTCTTACAATATTATTTTCTTTAATATGGCATTCCAAAAGATATTATATATATCTCAAAGTATTTTTTTTTAAATTTTAATATTTAAACCAGTTTTTTTTATTTAAAAACTAAAACCATTTTATTTAGTCAATATTAAAAAAGAAAATTTTTAGTATCACTAGAAAATTAAATTTACACGTAATAATATAATAACGTTATAAATTATTTAGTCCGTTCTAACTTTATTAAAGTTTTAAGCACATCTAAAAATTTCAAAACTTTGACCAATAAAAAAATCCCTCAATTTCAGAAATTAAACAATTAATGGATCTTTCCTCAAAAATTTTCACAAAATATAACAGAAATCACACAGGAAAGCCAAGACTCACAAAATTAAACTCTTCCAAATTTTGATTTAATTATAACATTAGAAGAAATAAATGTTTTTAATTTTATGTAAATATGTTGTAGTGTATTGTTTTACTTAAAGGTACGATTTTACAACGAAGAAACAAATCATAAAAAGTTATGTACTAAAAAATTTGTAACTTTAATACGACAACACTGAATAGATTATATCAACGTATGATTGATGTACTAAATCATTACTTTGTAAATAAGTATGATCTAGCTCAGGGGTCGGCAACCTAGGGAACCCGTGCCACATGTGGCATACTGCTCAATTTTCAGTGGCACCTGCACTACTCTACAAATTTGTCAATTTTTGAATGGATGGAAGTTGATGTATTTGTAATGGACTTTATTTAACAAACTTCTTCAGAATTAGAAACATTTACGGAATTACGAAAAAA
>BMAO01037037.1:0-24110 GCA_019973975.1 Trichonephila clavata
TGTGCGGAAAAAAGATGAGGTTTTAACCAAGGGGAACACAAAACAATTTTTCTGTCTCTAATTGCTTACCTTTCTGTTTTCAGCAAAAAGTGGAAATGAATGTGCGTGTTGAGGCCCATGTAAACGTCTACTTTGGCATGTTGGCGCCATAATAGCGTGGCGATGTTAAATTGTAAACAAATAAGGGTGACGCTTATCGTTGCCACAGCCATGTGTGTTGTATTAGTTGGAATGCTTCTGTAAAACGCCTTGTTCCTTCAAAGACTTCATGTCGGAAGTCGCATAAAATAAAAAGAAATTGATTTAAAAAACCTTTGGAATTTCTTATAAAAATTATAATCGCTAACAGTCCATTAAAAATAATAATCTAACATTTTGGTCCGTCGATACCTGGACATTTTTTAATCAACCGTCCAATTAATTCCATTCCTGTAATCTATATATATAAAGGAGAAAAGCGACTCACTCACTGACTGACTGACTGACTGACTGACTGACTGACTGACTAATCACGAAATCTCTGGAACTATTCAACCTACAGATTTGAAATTTGGTAGACATGTTCCTTTGATAGAGTAGACATCAGCTAAGAACGGATTTTCCGAAATTCGAAACGCAAGGGGCGTTACGGGGGGTTAAGGGCTTTAATAATAATTGTTTCCATGTTTAAACTACTTGATGTACAATCTTGAAATTGGGTAAGCGGATTCCTTTCAGAGAGTAGAGATCCGCTACAAAATGAGTTTGGTGAAAATCGACCCCCAAGTGGCGTTGCAGGGGCTTAGGGGGCGTTATAGATAATTATTTCCATTTTTAAACTATTTGACACACTGTCTTTAAATTTGATATATATAGATTCCTTTCGTAGAATAATGATCGGTTACAAAACGGGTTTTGTAAAAACAGACTTCTAAGTGGCGTTGTGGGGGATTAAGGGGCGTAATAAATAAATATATCTGTTTTTAAACTACTTCACCTACCTGCTTGAAAATTGGTAGGCAAGTTTCTTTCCTGGAGTAAATATCCGCTACAAAATGGGTTTTGGGAAAATTGACCCCCAAGGGGTGTTGCGGGGGCGGGGGGTTTAAGGGGCGTAATAAATTCCTATTTTTAAGTTATTAGACGTACAGTCTTGAAACTTAGTAAGCAGATTCCTCTCATAGGGTAGAGATACGCTAAAAATGGGTTTCGAGAAAATTGCCCCCAAGTGGCGTTAAGGGGACTTAAGGGGCGTTATAGATAATTATTTCCATTTTTAAATTATTAGACGCACAGTCTTTATATTTGATAAAGAGATTTCTGTCATAGAGTAGAGATCAGCTATAAGAAGGTTTTGTGAAAATAGACCTCTAAGTGGCGTTGCAGAGGAATAAGTAACGTAATAGATAAATATTTTCGTTTTTAAACTATTTGACCTACCTGCTTGAAAATTGGTAGGAATGTTTCTTTCATGGAGTAAATATCCGCTACAAAACGGGTTTGGAGAAAATTGACCCCCAAGGGGTTTTGCGGGGGTTAAGGGCAGATATAAATAATTATTTCTTTTTTTAAACTATTAGACTCAGTCTTGAAATTTGGTTAGCAGATTCCTCTCATAGGATAGAAATATACTGCAAAATGTGTTTTGTGAAAATCGACCCATAGGTGATGTTGCGGGGTTCAAGGGGCGTTATTGATAATTTTTTTGCATTTTTAATTAATTGGACGCATAGTTTTCAAATTTTGCTAAGCAGATTCCTTTCATAGAGTGCAATTCCCCTACAAAATGGGTTTTGTGAAAACAGACCCAGAAGTGGTGTTGCGGGGGCTCAAGTGGCGTTATAGACAATTATCCCCATTTTTAAACTGTTAGACGTACAGTCTTGAAATTTGATAAGCAGATTCCTCTCATAGTATAGAGATATACTACAAAATGTGTTTTGTGAATATCGACCCCTAGGTGGCGTTGCGGGGGCTCAAGTGGCGTTATAGATCATTATCCCCATTTTTAAACTATTAGACGTACAGTCTTAAAATTTGATAAGCAGATTCCTTTCGTAAAGTAGAGAACCGCTACAAAATGGGTTTCGCGAATATCAACTTCTAAGTTTAATTTCTGGAGATTAGAGGCGTAAGTGATAAATATTTCCATTTTTAAACTATTTGATCATCCTGCTTGAAAATTGGTAGGCATGTTCTTTTCATGCAATAGAGTTCCTCTAACAAAGAGTAAAACGAAAATTGACCCCAAGGATGGTTGCGAGAGGTCAAGAGGAGTTACAGAAAAAAATTCCTGTTTTTAATTGTTAGACCCATATACTTGAAATTTGTTAAGCATGTTTCTTTTGTTGAATAGGGATCCACTAAGAATAAATTTTAAGCAAATCAAGTTCTGGGGGGTTGCAAGAGGTTACTGGGACGTATTGACAAAAAAATTACTTTTTTCGAGCTACAAGGACTATAATAATGAAATTTGATTTGCATTTTTCTTTTGTTGAATTGAAATCCGCTAAGAGCGGTTATTTTGGAAAACGGCTCTCAACGGGATTATGGGGATATTGATAGTAAAACTTTTGTTTTTTTTCTGTTAGATTTAGACTTGAAATTTGGCTTGCATGTTCAATTTACGGAGTAGAGATCCACCGAAAATTGGTTTTGCGGGAATCCACTTGGTTTTTGAGTTACGAAAGAGCAAACATCATTCTATGCTTCAATTTTAGAGATTTTTAGAAAATACAAATTACATGCGTTCTGCCCTTTTTTTATCAACAGGTGACAGTTACAGGTATAAGTATATTTTTCAATTCAATCGAATTCTTAATGCTAGGACTTAGATATCAATAATTTATACATATATATAAGCAGTAAAAATTTATAAAACATCATGAAATACCCAGCGAAGCGGGCGGGTAACAGCTAGTCTAATATAATTGAGATTCCAGATAATCGACTCTCTAGATGGCAACAAGTTCAAAAAATTAATCAAATTATTTGGAAAAAATGGTCAAGGGATTATTTAAACAATCTTCAACAACGCGGAAAATGGAAATTTGAAAAAAGTAATATACAAAAAAAATAGCCTTGTCCTATTAAAAGAGGAAAATCTTCCTAGTTGTAGGTTGGCCAATGGGTAGACTACAAGATGTAGTAATAGGGAAAGATGGAAAGGTACTAGTTGTCATAGTAAAAACCTCTCGAGGAATTTTCAAACGCAGCATTTCTAATATTATGTACTGCTCCCATTAACAACTACATAGATCGTTCGTTCGCCTAACCAACTCTCTGTGGTAGGGGAGTATGTAGTGATATAATCTATATAAGCCAGTAACAACCCCTGCACCGTGGTGATCAGTGCGAAATAAAAGACGTTTACAGAATAACTCTGAAAATAATGTGAATTTTTCAAAAATCCTAGTTCAGCCCCCAAAGAGAAGTCCTAGCTTTTCTACAGGCAATTTGTAACTATTATAGAGGCCTTTTTCATGAAAGGAGAATGTTTTGAAAGCTATATTTTTAACCCAAAAATTGCACTGAATTAATATATTTAAAGGAACTTCCATTCTACTTCAGCTGACACTGAATAAAAAAAAATTATTCCTTTCTACGCTTTTTCAAAATCACGGCTCCACGCGAACTTAAAATACGCTTTTAAACAAATGTTTTATGTATGGGTATAACACAAGTTTTTTTTTTAATTAAGATAGTTGTTAACATAATTCAACTTTAATACGAGGGTAGTTTTTTTTTTTTGTTTTTGGTTTTATGAGTAAGGTTCACTAAACCTTGTGTCAGTGTTGTCATATGGAGTGTTACACTCTTTCAATGACTTCTTTTTTTCGACAGATTACGTTTCAGCGTCCGATAAAATTGCTAGCCACAGGATCTCAGATCTGAATTAAAGATCATTGATAGTATTTTTTTCTTTGTGCGTTCCTTGCGTAGTGTCATTGTCGATTCGATTGACTCGATCTTCAACCTCTTTTTCATGAATGACAATTTGATTTTTTTCTCATTAACGTCAACATCACTTCGTTATTTAGATCATCGATCCAATGAAGAGGATGGCATTTCAGCTGGAAAACCCATCTCCAAACTACTCCATCAAGCCAACGGGAAGACTTAGAGCCTATACAGATTGAATACGCCTGGTATTCAGTAGTTTGTATCGTGTATAAAATGAGGACAGATTTATTCATCTTTAAACTCTCAATGGTTCGAGGATGTTCTCTCAGTATGCTTTCTGACTCGTTATAAAGAAAAGAGGCCGCTTTTAAATCATGATTTCTTCCCCACACTGAAAGGACCCACAGTCTTTTTAAAAAAATGTGAAAAATTACACACACAAAATCGCAATTATTGGGTGATATGTTAGTAAGACGAATGCAAATAAATTTCTAAACATAATTTCCGGTTGAAAATGTTTTGCCCTTCTCTAGAGAAAGTTTTAAAATGTTGAACGGTCGTTGTGGGTACCCGCGAAGTTTGAATTTCCAAAACGATCTGTTGTGCTAAGAAAAAAAATGGTTAGGTGTTATTTGGAGAAAGATGTGTTGTACGAAAAAAAAAAAAAACTAGACGCAGAATTTATAGGAATCATACCTATAGAATTTTTATTGGTTTGCCACACCTTTGGACGGAAAATCCTCTCTGCAGTGAGATCAGTGTCGTTTATCATGCACAAACGAAACAATTTTTTCTTGTAGTTTTTTATTCTGGAGTCAATGTGTATGTAATAGTGTAGATTTCTTTCACAGTTTAGGAAGCACGTAGCGTATTTGGATGGGTTGCGCACTGAAATAGAGCTCTCTTGGACCCTTGCTTTCGTGGTGTGACATCATTTCCTTTTTTAAAAATGAATATCCCTTCATAGAAATCTAAATGATCTTTCAGGAAGCGAACACTTTTGATAAAAAGGTAAATTAAGGAGATCTCCTTTATTGAGATGAAAAAAGAATACTTATTCATTCTAAGATCCTTTAGAGTTTAAAACCCATTCTGTATCGTTTTCGTTAAGATTCTATTCACCTATGAAAAGGTTAAAAAAATAGAAAATTATTTAATTATGAATGGAATTATTTTCTGGAGGATATGGCAAGATGAAGGGTCCATAATGAAACGTGCTAAGCAGTTATCATACAATTTTGAAATCTAAAACTAAAACAAAACTTGCTTGTCGATAGCTGTCCTATAGACAGGTTCATTTTATACATTTGTTAGTTATCTATATTATAAAGGAGAAAAGCGACTCACTCACTGACTGACTGACTGATTGACTGACTGACTGACTAATCACGATATCTCTGGAACTATTCAACCTACATACTTGACATTTGGTAGACATGTTCATTTCATAGAGTAGACATCAGCTAAGAACGGATTTTCCGAAATACGAAACGCAAGGGCGTTACGGGGGTTAAGGGGTGTTATAAATAATTGTTTCCATGTTTAAACTACTCAATGTACAGTTTTGAAATTGGGTTAGCAGATTCCTTTCATACAGTAGAGATCCGCTACAAATGATTTGGTGAAAATCGTCCCCCAATTGGCGCTGCAGGGGCTTAAGGGCGTTATAGATAATTATTTTCATTTAAAACTATTTGACGCACTGTCTTTAAATTTGATATATAAATAGATTCCTTTCGTAGAATAATGATCAGTTACAAAACGGGTTTTGTAAAAACAGACTTCTAAGTGGCGTTGCGGGGGATTAAGGGCGTAAAGATAAATATATCCGTTTTTAAACTACTTCACCTACCTGCTTGAAAATTGGTAGGTAAGTTTCTTTCATGGAGTAAAATATCCGCTACAAAAAAAGGTTTTTAAAAAATTGACCCCAAAGGGTGTTGCGGGGGGGGGGGTTTAAGGGGCGTTATAAATTCCGATTTTTTAACTATTAGACGTACAGTCTTGAAACTTAGTAAGCAGATTCCTCTCATAGGGTAGAAATACACTATAAAATGGGTTTCGTGAAAAAGTGCCCCCAAGTGGCGTTGCGGGACTTAAGGGGCGTTATAAATAATTGTTTATGTTTAAACTACTCATGTAATATTTTGAAATTGGGTTAGTAGATTCCTTTCATACAGTAGAGATCCGCTACAAAATGAGTTTGGTGAAAATCGTCACCAAGTGGCGTTGCAGGGGCTTAGGGGGCGTTATAGATAAATATTTTCATTTTTAAACTATTTGACGCACTGTCTTTAAATTTGATAAAATAGATTCCTTTCGTAGAATAATGATCAGTTATAAAACGGGTTTTGTGAAAACAGACTTCTAAGTGGCGTTGCGGGGATTAAGAGGCGTAATAGATAAATATATCCGTTTTTAAACTACTTCACCTACCTGCTTGAAAATTGGTAGGTAAATTCTTTCATGGAGTAAATATCCGCTACAAAATGGGTTTTTAAAAAATTGACCCCAAGGGGTGTTGCGGGGGTGGGGGTTTAAGGGGCGTTATAAATTCCGATTTTTTTAATATTAGACGTACAGTCTTGAAACTTAGTAAGCAGATTCCTCTCATAGGGTAGAGATACGCTACAAAATGGGTTTCGTGAAAATTGCCCCCAAAGTGGCGTTGCGGGACTTAAGGGGCGTTATAGAATAATTATTTATGTTTAAACTATTCAGACGCACAGTATTTTGAAATGATAGAGATTCCTTTCATACAGTAGAGATCCGCTACAAAAGAGTTTGGTGAAAATCGTCAACCAAGTGGCGTTGCAGGGGCTTAGGGGGCGTTATAGATAAATATTTCCATTTTTAAACTATTTGACGCACAGTCTTTAAATTTGATAAATAGATTCCTTTCGTAGAATAATGATCAGTTACAAAACGGGTTTTGTGAAAACAGACTTCTAAGTGGCGTTGCGGGGGATTAAGGGCGTAAAGATAAATATATCCGTTTTTTAAACTACTTCACCTACCTGCTTGAAAATTGGTAGGTAAGTTTCTTTTCCATGGAGTAAATATCCGCTACAAAATGGGTTTTTAAAAAATTGACCCCAAGGGGTTTGCGGGGTGGGGGGTTTAAGGGGCGTTATAAATTCCGATTTTTTAAGTATTAGACGTACAGTCTTGAAACTTAGTAAGCAGATTCCTCTCATAGGGTAGAGATACGCTACAAAATGGGTTTCGTGAAAATGCCCCAAGTGGCGTTGCGGGACTTAAGGGGCGTTATAATAATTGTTATGTTTAAACTACTATGTAAATTTTGAAATTGGGTAGCGATTCCTTTCAAAGTAGAGATCCGCTACAAAATGAGTTTGCTGAAAATCGACCCCAAGTGGCGTTGCAGGGGCTTAGGGGGCGTTATAGATAATTATTTCATTTTTAAACTATTTGACGCACTGTCTTTAAATTTGATATATAGATTCCTTTCGTAGAATAATGATCAGTTACAAAACGGGTTTTGTGAAAACAGACTTCTAAGTGGCGTTGCGGGGATTAAGGGGCGTAATAGATAAATATATCCGTTTTTAAACTACTTCACCTACCTGCTTGAAAATTGGTAGGTAAGTTTCTTTCCTGGAGTAAATATCCGCTACAAAATGGGTTTTGGGAAAATTGACCCCAAGGGGTGTTGCGGGGCGGGGGGATTAAGGGGCGTTATAAATTCCTATTTTTAAGTTATTAGACGTACAGTCTTGAAACTTAGTAAGCAGATTCCTCTCATAGGGTAGAGATACGCTAAAAATGGGTTTCGTGAAAATTGCCCCCAAGTGGCGTTGAGGGACTTAAGGGGCGTTATAGATAATTATTTCCATTTTTAAACTATTAGACGCACAGTCTTTATATTTGATAAAGAGATTTCTTTCATAGAGTAGAGATCAGCTATAAGAAGGTTTTGTGAAAACAGACCTCTAAGTGGCGTTGCAGGGGAATAAGTGGCGTAAGAGATAAATATTTTCGTTTTTAAACTATTTGACCTACCTGCTTGAAAATTGGTAGGAATGTTTCTTTCATGGAGTAAATATCCGCTACAAAACGGGTTTGGAGAAAATTGACCCCAAGGGGTGTTGCGGGGGTTAAGGGCAGATATAAATAATTATTTCTTTTTTAAACTATTAGACTCACAGTCTTGAAATTTGGTTAGCAGATTCCTCTCATAGGATAGAAATACACTGCAAAATGTGTTTTGTGAAAATCGACCCCTAGGTGGTGTTGCGGGGGTTCAAGGGGCGTTATTGATAATTTTTTTGCATTTTTAATTAATTGGACGCACAGTCTTCAAATTTTGCTAAGCAGATTCCTTTCATAGAGTGCAATTCCCCTACAAAATGGGTTTTGTGAAAACAGACCCAGAAGTGGCGTTGCGGGGGCTCAAGTGGCGTTATAGACAATTATCCCCATTTTTAAACTGTTAGACGTACAGTCTTGAAATTTGATAAGCAGATTCCTTTCGTAAAGTAGAGAACCGCTACAAAATGGGTTTCGCGAATATCAACTACTAAGTTTAATTTCGGGAGATTAAGAGGCGTAATCGATAAATATTTCCATTTTTAAACTATTTGATCATCCTGCTTGAAAATTGGTAGGCATGTTCCTTTCATGAATAGAGTTCCTCTAACAAAGAGTAAAATGAAAATTGACCCCTAAGATGTTTGCGAGGGGTCAAGAGGAGTTACAGAAAAAATTCCTGTTTTTAATTGTTAGACCCATATACTTGAAATTTGTTAAGCATGTTTCTTTTGTTGAATAGGGATCCACTAAGAATATATTTTAAGCAAATCAAGTTCTGGGGGGTTGCAGGGGGTTACTGGGACGTATTGACAAAAAAAATTACTTTTTTCGAGCTACAAGGACTATAATAATGAAATTTGGTTTGCATTTTTCTTTTGTTGAATTGAAATCCGCTAAGAGCGGTTATTTTGGAAAACGGCTCTCAACGGGATTACGGGGATATTTATAGTAAAACTTTTGTTTTTTCTGTTAGATTTAGACTTGAAATTTGGCTTGCATGTTCAATTTACGGAGTAGAGATCCACCGAAAATTGGTTTTGCGGGAATCCACTTGGTTTTTGAGTTACGAAAGAGCAAACATCATTCTATGCTTCAATTTTAGAGATTTTTAGAAAATACAAATTAGATGAGTTCTGCCCTTTTTTTTTATCAACAGGTGACAGTTACAGGTATAAGTATATTTTTCAATTCAATCGAATTCTTAATGCTAGGACTTAGATATCAATAATTTATACATATATATAAGCAGTAAAAATTTATAAAACATCATGAAATACCCAGCGAAGCGGGCGGGTAACAGCTAGTCTATATATATAAAGGAGAAAAGCGACTCACTCACTGACTGACTGACTGACTAATCACGATATCTCCGGAACTATTCAACCTACAGACTTGAAATTTGGTAGACATGTTCCTTTCATAGAGTAGACGTCAGCTAAGAACGGATTTTCCGAAATTCGAAACGCAAGGGGCGTTAAGGGGGTTAAGGGGCGTTATAAATAATTGCTTCCATGTTTAAACTACTTGATGTACAATCTTGAAATTGGGTAAGCAGATTCCTTTCAGAGAGTAGAGATCCGCTACAAAATGAGTTTGGTGAAAATCGACCCCCAAGTGGCGTTGCAGGGGCTTAGGGGGCGTTATAGATAATTATTTCAATTTTTAAACTATTTGACGCACTGTCTTTAAATTTGATAAATAGATTCCTTTCGTAGAATAATGATCAGTTACAAAACAGGTTTTGTGAAAACAGACTTCTAAGTGGCGTTGTGGGGGATTAAGGGGCGTAATAGATAAATATATCCGTTTTTAAACTACTTCACCTACCTGCTTGAAAATTGGTAGGTAAGTTTCTTTCCTGGAGTAAATATCCGCTACAAAATGGGTTTTGGGAAAATTGACCCACAAGGGGTGTTGCGGGGGCGGGGGTTTAAGGGGCGTTATAAATTCCGATTTTTAAGTTACTAGACGTACAGTCTTGAAACTTAGTAAGCAGATTCCTATTCATAGGGTAGAGATACGCTACAAAATGGGTTTCGTGGAAATTGCCCCCAAGTGGCGTTGCGGGACTTAAGGGGCGTTATAGATAATTATTTCCATTTTTAAACTATTAGACGCAGTCTTTATTTTTGATAAATAGATTTCTTTCATAGAGTAGAGATCAGCTATAAGAAAGTTTTGTGAAAACAGTCCTCTAAGTGGCGTTGCAGGGGATTAAGTGGCGTAATAAATAAATATTTTCGTTTTTAAACTACTTGACCTACCTGCTTGAAAATTGGTAGGAATGTTTCTTTCATGGAGTAAATATCCGCTACAAAAAGGTTTGGGGAAATTGACCCCAAGGGGTGTTGCGGGGGTGGGGTTTAAGGGCGTTATAAATTCCGATTTTTAAGTTATTAGACGTACAGTCTTGAAACTTAGTAAGCAGATTCCTTCATAGGGTAGAGATACGCTACAAAATGGGTTTCGTGAAAATTGCCCCAAGTGGCGTTGCGGGACTTAAGGGGCGTTACAGATAATTATTTCCATTTTTAAACTATTAGACGCACAGTCTTTATATTTGATAAATAGATTTTTTTAATAGAGTCAGCTATAAGAAGGTTTTGTGAAAACAGACTTCTAAGTGGCGTTGCGGGGTATAAGTGGCGTAATAAATAAATATTTTCGTTTTTAAACTACTTGACCTAGCTGCTTGAAAATTGGTAGAAATGTTTCTTTCATGGAGTAAATATCCGCTACAAAACGGGTTTGGAGAAAATTGACCCCCAAGGGGTGTTGCAGGGGGTTAAGGGCAGATATAAATAATTATTTCTATTTTTAAACCATTAGACTCACAGTCTTGAAATTTGGTAAGCAGATTCCTCTCATAGGATAGAAATACACTACAAAATATGTTTTGTGAAAATCGACCCCTAGGTGGCGTTGCGGGGGTTCAAGGGGCGTTATTGATAATTTTTTTGCATTTTTAATTAATTGGACGCACAGTCTTCAAATTTTGCTAAGCAGATTCCTTTCATAGAGTGCAATTCCCCTACAAAATGGGTTTTGTGAAAACAGACCCAGAAGTGGCGTTGCGGGGCTCAAGTGGCGTTATAGACAATTATCCCCATTTTTAAACTGTTAGATGTACAGTCTTGAAATTTGATAAGCAGATTCTTTTCGTAAAGTAGAGAACCGCTACAAAATGGGTTTTGCGAATATCAACTACCAAGTTTAATTTCGGGAGTTTAAGAGGCGTAATCGATAAACATTTCCATTTTTAAACTATTTGATCATCCTGCTTGAAAATTGGTAGGCATGTTCCTTTCATGGAATAGAGTTCCTCTAACAAAGAGTGAAACGAAAATTGACCCCTAAGGATGTTTGCGAGGGGTCAAGAGGAGTTACAGAAAAAAATTAATGTTTTTAATTGTTAGACGCATATACTTGAAATTTGTTAAGCATATTTCTTTTGTTGAATAGAGATCCACTAAGAATGTATTTTAAGCAAATCAAGTTCTTGGGGGGGTGCAGGGGGTTACTGGGACGTATTGACAAAAAAAATTACTTTTTTCGAGCTACAAGGACTATAATAATGAAATTTGTTTTGCATTTTTCTTTTGTTGAATTGAAATCCTCTATGAGCGGTTATTTTGGAAAACGGCTCTCAACGTTATTACGGGGATATTGATAGTAAAACTTTTTTTTCTGTTAGATTTAGACTTGAAATTTGGCTTGCATGTTAAATTTACGGAGTAGAGATCCACCAAAAATTGGTTTTGCGGGAATCCACTTGGTTTTTGGGTTATGAAAGAGCAAACATCATTCTATACTTCAATTTTAGAGATTTTTAGAAAATACAAATTAGATGAGTTCTGCACTTTTTTTTGCGACAGTTAAAGGTATAAGTATATTTTTCAATACAATCGAATTCTTAATGCTTAGATATCAATAATTTATACATATATATAAGCAGTAAAAATTTATAAAACATCATGAAATACCCAGCGAAGCGGGCGGGTAACAGCTAGTACAATATATATATATATGTATATTGTGTGTTTTACCCCTTTTATCCCCGGTATCTCAGGATGCACTAAATAGCTTCTTCCTTCAAAGTGGACAATATATTGGCTGCGTCTGTTGTGAGCTGCAAGGGTCCATTCATTTGTTTTACATTACACGTGTTAACACGTGGTCCTGCTACACATGTGGGAAAACGATGGCCACTATAGTGACGAGGAAATACCATGAATTATGTATTATGCGTAGGAGCGACATATTGAATCATGTCCCATCTGTTTGGTATTCGAAATGTGGTGCCAAAATTGGTTTGGGGGGGGGACTGGATCTTGTCCTGAAGGATAATGGTGTTTAAGACAGACCAGGGAGTAGTGTGTAAGACCATGTTCTTCCCAATAAGGAATGGAAGAGGCCTCAAAGGACATGAAACAATTCCCGCCTGTACGTGTAAAAAGACGGAGTAGAAAGGAAAACACGAGCGTTAAAGAAAAATCAAACTTGCGTTTATTTTGGCGGAGCTTAGACGTTGTGAGGTTAAGTGAGAAGAGCCTACCGGGTGATGATACGACAAAGTACATGGTAGCTATATCTGTAACAGTGGAAATGCCATGTTAACTTTTGATTAAAATTTTAATCAAATTTTAATAGGAAAATATTTTTACTAAAGTTGGATGTGTGATCCAGGTTCTCTATCAGTAAATTTTATCAACCCTTTGAGCGGTAGGTTAATTCTCCGGTTGAGGACCCTTATATTGAGTTTTTTTGACAATCCCCCCAAAGTGTTTTTTTATTAGGACCTAGGTAACCTCTAACTAGGTAACTTAGCCAATAGTTTCATTGTTGTCTATTGTTTCCTTTCCTCCAGGAACCTAACCTTGTTTATGTCGATTGTTCCCACCTTTATCATCACTGATTGCATCAAAAAACTCATCTCCTGATTCCTTATTTGTTAAAATCCTCGATTTCATCACTTTTAACCCTCGTTTTCGCCAACACGCCACCACCCCATCTTGGATTATCTGAAATTCACTAGCTTTCGCAAAACTATTTGCTACAGCGGCGCTTCTACTTAAGTTGTAAGGCTAAAATTAGTACTATTTGCTGCCAATAGATGGCCCTAACTTCCACCAAAACCTCAGAGGCTGACGTACATAAACGGCTTAATCAACTGATATTAGAACACAAACCGTATATATACGTTCTTACCACCTTATGCGCGTCTCCTCACTGACGTATATATGCGTCGTTATCATTCAAAGGGTTAAACCCTAGGCCATTGCATATTGTAACGTCGTGACCGAAGATTACAAGGTATAAATATAGATATAGATATAGTGTGTGCAGAAATTGAGCAAATAATCCCATTTTACAGTCTCTCAATCAGAGACTGCATTTTTTGGTTCTTTGAAGAAAAACAAGAATATATTGCAAAACAAACTCTCTGGAATTATACATCTGTTATAACATCTACTCATTTTCTACAGGAAATTAATTCTATTTTATTAGAATTCTGATCTCAATTCAATTTTGAAAAGAAAAGAAAAAGAAAAAGAGCAGCGCTGTGAAACTTATTATGCAAATACGTACATTTTAACAAACTCGGAAGTCAGAAGAGAATATTAAATCCAAGTCGTTATTAAATAAATCTTGCACAAAGCAGCTGTTTCGAAAAGAAAGAACGAAATGAAATTTCATAAGTGGATTGTAAATAACAAACAAGCGCCTACATACTCTGAGCAACTATTTTTAGCGTCTCATTCGAGAGCCTTAGCGTGGGATGTTTCTATTTTTAGACATAACGATACATAAATGCAGTTTCTTCCATTTATGCATACAAATTGGAAGACTGAGATTGAATTTTTATGATGTGTCGTAGGAAGTTATTTGACGATCCTTATCCCCATTTGACGGCGGGTGTTGACGTCAAATATCAAAACGATAACTGGTGCTTTTTTATTTGATATTGATATACATCGTAATTGAGTTGTGGGATGATCTACGAACGAGCAACGGAAGTTGTTAAAACTGGAATAGGTAAATACATCAATGCTGTAGATCGTAAGACATTATTTCAATTCTGTGAAGAAATATTAAATGTTGTTTACATAGGAAATTTCATTTCATCATGTACTTAAAGATGTTTTGATATTATATATAATGTAAATATATCGTAAAAATTACTATTTTCGATTTAATGTTGGTTTTATCGGTACTGGAAGTTTCCGAACAATAAGGCTAACTTTATCCTTTTTGGACATTGAACCTTATAATAAGTCAGACAATTTTACCAACAAAATATTACGTTCTGTTGTGTAACTATGTTTGATATTTAACTGGTATTTATTGTATTCCTATCATTAAAATTGTATCTTAGCCCTTCCAAGGGCAGTGATTTCATAGTGAAACCACCTATTCATACACTTCTTTCGTGCATCAGAGCAATTTGATAAAAAATTATCTAAAGGAGATTTTCTTTTTACTTCTATAAATGTGATTAACCATATTTTAAAATAAAAGAAGTTACCTCCAGATAAATTTTTATTAAATTGATCTGAAGATGATTTTTTTATTTTATTTTAAGGTATCCTACTACTTTTGGAACGTGGTTTAGAAAAAGCGTATAAATGAATAAATGTTGATATTCAGTATCACCTGAATCAGAATATACATATAAAATTGTTTTAAAAATATTATTACAAGAAAAAAAATTTTAATGCAATATTTTGTAAAAAAAAATATATAAAGAAGGAATTACATGCTTTCAAAACATTTTTTTTTTATGAAAAATGCTTCTTTAACAGTATTACCCATAGATAGCTATGACTTCGGCATAAAGCTTGTGAACTAGGACTTAAGAAATATATAAATTAAAAATGGGGATATACATATTTTAATACATCACAGTTGAGAAATTTTAGCCAAAAACACACGTTTATTATTTTAATTGATGGTAACTCTGCAAATATGGGAATTTTTCAAAAATTCCGGTACAGCCTTGATATAGAAGTCCTAAATATATATAGGTAAAATTTTATTACCGAAGTATTTTTTATAAATGATTTGAAAATATGTCATTCCTTCTTCATTTTTTGTAAATATATTGCATTTGAATACTTTTTTATTGTAATATTTCTAAAACAATTTTATTGATATATTCTAATTTAACCGACACAAAATTTCAAAGATATTATTCATTTATACCCACATAGAAAATCACTGCCCTGAATGCAGTTAGTCACCTTTAATACTTATATTGCATTCATATCATTAAAATTATGTTTTAAATATAATTCACACAAAAATTTATTTTAAAGGGTGGGTAAATGATGATTATTAAAGTTGTTTATCATATGAAAATGGTAAATTTTTATTCAACGGGATGACTTTCCTTAAAATATGTTTGGCCAAGAATTTAGTGTTTATAAACATCTTATCCAGAAGCAACAAGTGATCTATTTCCATGGAACGTAATTAACACGCTTTGATAAGTTTCACTTGTAAGTAACGGAATCTTTTAACTCGATTTTTGCTCACTGTAAACGTTCAGATTAATTCGAAAGTATGCACACTAGTCAAGGGCCGATGACAATACAATTATTTCATAATTTTGTTCCACTATCCTGATCAAGATCATCAGGAATTACAATTTCCAGATTTGGTGACTTATTGCACATTCCCTTTTAGATTTGGCAACTCATTCCAGATTTCGTGACTAAAAGATTAATGTGCACCCTAAAAGTGAATACAAATGTGGTTAATGCAAATAAACCAAAAAAAAGCAAAATGCAAAAAGTTAATGCAAAAAAGTGTTCCTTATGTGAGAAAGGGGAGGGGGGGGGTCGTCAACAATTTCTTACCATAATATAAACAATTGTCTAATTTTTCTGAAAATGGATATAAAAAAAGACTCGGGCATGTGAAAAAAGTTATTTATATTCTAACTGCTAAATATTTTATTATTTTTATAAAGCAATAAGTTTATAAGTGATGATACGAACTAACATTATAAAAATACGATTAAAAGGTACGATTGACACTTAATATTTCTCCTTAACATACTTTTATTAGTTTGGCCTGAATCTATAGCGATGGAATCTTTGAAATATAACGATACGGGACTCTTCCGAAGCCCTGTCAGCGGAGAGAATGAATACCTTCAGACCCGTTAATTAATATCCATTGAAAGCAAGACTAATTCCAGCAGTCACGTAATTCCGGCTCCAAATATCAAACTCAAAAATAAATTCAACAATAAATAAATGATAGTTTAAAAAATTTTAAAAACACGCTTTTATTGTAGATCGAACTAAAAAATGAAAAATAAATTATAGTTTAAAAAAACTAAAAAACACACTTTTATAGTGAATCGAACTAAAAAGTAAAAAAATAATTCTTAATATAAGAATAAAATGATTAACGAGAAAAATAATGTCACTGTCGCAAAAGCGTGGGGTGCTTTGCACTATATTTTTACACCAACTGAACATTTCAGAATAGAACTGGTAAGAAATTATAACAATTAATATAAAGCAGCCCCCGCTCTTACCTCAATGACATTCATTTTGTGGCTAGTCATTTTATTCTTATATTAAGAATAATTCTTTTTATTTTACTTCTTAGTTCGATTAACTATAAAGGTGCGTTTTTAGTTGTTTTTTAACTATAATTTATTTTAAACCACTCTTTAGTGCGCAGCTAGCAAATTACCCTCCGAAATTTCAGAACCAACGTGAAGTAACGGCAGATGTAGTTACCATCAGCATGCTACATGTTTAACTGCAAAAACACCGGCTGACCAAAGCCTGTGACTACCACCAAACGTATACCCACGCCAAAAATTCAAAAAAAAAAAATGTTATCAGTAACCCAAGATAAGAAAAATAATTGCTGATAAATAAGCTAAATATACATTTTTGCTCAAAAAATTGCTTATAATTTGCACGATGGTTTCAGATTAAGGAAAAGAAAATTTACCAAGGTGAATGGAATTGTGGGAGAAAAAAAGAAAAATAAACTTGTGTAATAGCAAACGACGAGAAAAATAAATAGGAGGAAAATCAGATGGGGGAAAAAAAGGGAGGAAAAAGTTCACTGCTGTGAAAGCAAAATGGTAGAGTGAAATTTGAAGTAGGGTTTTAGAAATAGAGAAAAAGAATTTATATAACACACTGTGAACGGCAACAAGGAAGAAAGAAATTTAATGCTGCAATTCGTGATAATAGAGGGAGAATAAAAATAAAATTGTTCGATTCGAAAACTCAGTAATAAATTGAATATCAGTATAGTAAATAGTAGATTTTTGTTGCCCATAGATTAAATTTAATATGAGGAATACCATTATCTGGTCTATCGCGTAAATTAAAATTTTGATGTTTTATGTTTTGTGAAAGAAGCCTTAAGACAATTCTATAGAATAAAACCCCAGATAGCGTTCCGAATACAAAAAATAATCTTATTATGGGTTGAAAATCTGGAAAAAAGTAGAGTTAATAAAAATTAACTTGTTTTTCTTCTGATTTTACAACCAATTTCGTCCGAAGTTAATTTACAAAATTCTTTAGTAAAATTATACTCTTATTTCATTAAATTACGATAAATTTTTTCAGCTACAACATATTTTAAATTATAAAGTATGCGTTTGCTTTTAAAATATTAACAAAAATGAAGAACATCAGTAAATTTATTTTTCCCCCACAAAAAATGACAATAAGCTTGTTATATAATTGTTTAGCAAACATTCTTCTCAATAATAGAATTTAATGAAATTACATTCAATTTTTTAGGAATTTTAAAACATTAAATGAATAGAGATATTTTGCGTTAATATATTAAAATATATATATATATATTTCGTTTTTATACATGAACGAAGAAAATTTTTGTTTTGATTTTAGCTTCACAGTCTTTGTTTCACCATTACTACCAGTAAATAATAAATGTTATTTCCCTTGAGAATATTTCACTTTTGTGAAATACAAGACATATGTATACAAGACAATAACAGATTCTATATTGCAATTTCATAAGAATTCCCTGTTTTTAGTTTTCTTCTACAATAATTTACATTAAATTATTTCCGGTACAAAATTTTTTTATAAATGTATTATATATATATATATACACTGGTGTCCAAAAGTTAAGCATAATTGATAATTATGTGAATAAAGAAGGAACTGTAAATCAGAATGGCGAGAAACGTGATATGCAAGTGTAAAATGGTTATAAAAAAGGAAGCAAATCAAAAGAATGATAATAATTAATCTTATAATCCAAAGTAGCAGTTTGAAAGAAAACTGAGCATAGCAAGGATTCACACTTTAAAGAAAAAATGAAAGAAAACATTAAATAAAATACTGATGCTGCAGTTTAATAAGACGTGTGGGCACCTCTAACAGCCAGGCACGCTGCACAACGATTTACCATACTTGCTATGAGATGATGAATGAGTTGTGGGCTTAAACGGTTCCAAGCTTCTTCGAGAGCTCTCTTCAGTTCTGTAGCGGAGCTTGGTGGGTGCGAAAGGGCTGCAACTTGTTTCCCGAGCATATTCCATACATGCTAGATAGGATTTAAATCAGGGGAGTTCGCAGGTCACGACATGCGCTGGATGTTTTCCGTTTCAAGGAAGTCATCAATCAGCACCGCTCGGTGACAGGGTGCATTATCATCCATGAATATGAAGTCAGGACCGACAGCACCTCGAAACAAGCGAACATTAGGCTCAAGAACTTCGTCTCTGTATCTTTGAGCAGTCACAGACCCCGTGTCAAAGAAATGGAGGTCTGTGCGGCCGTCCATCATGATGCCTGCCCATACCATTACTCCCCTTGATGGAAAATGATGTCTTTCCGTTATGTTTCTTGGTTCAAAACGTGTTCCACGTTCTCTCCATATCGTTACTCGCCGAGAATCACTACTCAGACTAAACCGGGATTCGTCACTGAACATCACATTGACCCACTCTCCCACACTCCAATGTTGATATTTCAAACTCCAGTTCAAACGAGCGTGTTTATGCGCAGACGTGATCGGAATACAAACTGCTGGTCTTCTGGCATACAGGCTAGCATGATTGAGTCTCCTGTAAACAGTTTGTCTCGAAATTCGTGTTCCTGTGGCGACTGTGAGCGCCGAACCCAGTGCTCTGGCAGTACTGCCCCTCTGATGTCGCGCACTTATTACCAGATATAGGTCTTGGCGAGGGGTTGTGACTTTTGGTCGACCTGATACTGGTTGTCGGGTAACATCTTCCGTTCTTTGAAACCTCTGCCACAGTCTTGAGATCACAGACTGGTCCACATTCAGGATTCAAGACACTTCGGTTTGTGATCGTGAGGATTGCAGCATTCCAACGATGCTTCATTTCGTAAACATGTCCAATTGACGTCTTTGTGCCATCATTCACCTTGTTTGATGATTAACAACATCCCTTCGCAGAGCAGTTGCACGAAACTTGTCTGAACTGCCTATGCTGCGTGAATCGGTTTCTCCGCGTTAAGACATACGCCGGTGTTTCGCGCAGGACGTAGTCGACTGAAAAGTTTTGCATAAACCCAATGTTTCTTCTTCACCCAATTAATATCCGCAAGAAATTTGGAATAATTTTACGAATATTTACTCCATGTTTTTCGCATTTTACGATTTATGCTTAACTTTTGGACACCAGTGTATATGCATGTATATATATAGTATCATAAAGTGAAAAAATATATGGTATAAAAAAATGACGATACTAAATTATACCACTAACAAATCTAGAAGATACAAATCAGATTTCAAGAAACAGAACTATAAAAATGGTGGAAAAGTACATTGTACATGAATTAAATAAGCGTATGTATAGCAGGAAACAGAGTTAAAACTTTAAAATGTAAGAAATCACAGAAGAGTCAATGGACTAAAATGGAGACCTATGATGATTTCTAAAGCTGTTGCTGAATTAGGACCAGCAAAATTAGGATTAAGTATACTTTACAGATCTAACATTCTCCGTACAGCAGAAATTTTCAACATAATAGCAAAATAGAGCCAGATTGAATATATATAACTATATCGATGGGAGGATTTCACTTTTAAGAATTATCTGAATTTTCAGAACGAAGTTCGTAGTTTAGCTGTTTGGAAAATGACATGAACATATTGTTCCAGATATACAACATAATCTATTCTTAAAATCCCGTACCCAAGCAAATATTTTCATTTCTAACATCTTTTATGAGAAATAAATTTTAAAAAATATATAGAATATCAAACTTTTCTTACAGTGATTACAAACATGCATATAAAAAATATTTTTAAAAGAACCAAAATATTTATAAAAAATCATTTTGTATTTCATTATGAAAAGGTAAAAAAAAAAAAGCAATAAAAAGATAGGTGTTACATAAAAAAGTTTTGGTGACGTTTGAAACATTTCTTTTTTTTTTTTAATGTTGTGTGCCCAGCAAAATTAAAATTTACAATATTAAAATTTCTTCAGGGCACCAAAACGAATATTTTCTTTTATTTTTTCTGATTATATTAAAATAGTTATTTTATTTAAAGTTTCAAAACACATTCAAGCACTAACTTGCGTACTGCTTTAAAACGATGTTTTCCTTTCAGTAACTGAAACACGAATAAAGAAATATATCACATCAGAACCACGGCAATTCAAATATGTTTTAATTACAGTATGTATATTTTAAAAATTTTCATAAAAAGAGCATGGAAAAAATATGGGATAATATTTGAACCGTGATTTATGTATTTTACAGCGAATGGGATTGATTCTAATGGGGTGTTAATCATTTCTTTCAATTCAGATACGAGAATATCAATTTCACCTTCGACGTGTTGGTTAGAAGAGTAACATACTCACACATAACAGCAGCATGTTGCATTGGTTTCGACCTTCCAAAGACATTCGAGTACCAGGGCCCCTCAGGGGGCTCACCTTCTTTAGGTAAGTACGGGTGTCACAATCCCGAGGTGCCCTAGTGATCTTTTCCTTTTCCCACGGGGTTTACTGTCTTTGGTAAACACGGGCTTCACGAACCCGGGGTACCCTAGTGATCCTTCTCTATTTTCGACCCTCTTTCTTGTCATTCAGTTTGTTCTTTCTTTCTCTCTTCCCGTCTAGACCACAGATATTAAAACAAATGTTTGGCGCAGTATAGCCGAAATCGGCTCTTGCGCCAATAAACCCCAAAGTCATTCACTCGAGTACCAGGGATAGTATACATTACATCAGTGCTTCTAAAACTTTCAATGTTTGCGCTCCATTATTCAATAATAGTTTTCATCGTACCCCCTCCATACTCCCCCGGAATATACATCCAAGTTTTGAATTCAATAATACACTGCTGGCCACCGTAGATGCAACACCCTGAAGGAAGCACGCAAATAACATGAAATTTACAAGATGCATTAGCGCAGGTGAGATATACAAATGATTAGAATTTCAGCGCAGACACACATCACGCACGCCTGTGGCGCCTCCCCAAAGCGCTATTTAAGGCTTGGAGATTTCGACGATTTCAAGTTCGGCAATTGTGTTTTTCTTGTGGTTTTTTTGAAAAAACGATCCGTTATGTCTCATAGAAAACAGAGATCAGCTTTTGATCAAGTATCCGAGTTCGACAGAGGAAGCATAGTAGCCTACCGAGATTGTGGATTATCTTTCAGGGAAATCGGTACTCGATTGACCCAGATTACACCCCTTGCTGCCACAGCAGATCAACTTTGGCAACGTGTGGAAGCTGCTTGGTCTGCTGTACCCCAAGAACACATCCAAAGTCTCTTTGAATCAATGCCGAGGCGTGTGGCAGCGGTGATCTCCCACAATGTCGGCTACTGATTTTGGCAGAAACCACACTTCACAGAAGTCTATAAATTTAATCATTTCGTACTTGGTCAACATGTTATCTACAAAATAAATTTTGTTGTGCTATCTCTTGTCTTTCTTGGTGTTGTATTTACGGTTGCCAGCAGTGGACTATACATTGATGCTAAAGCTACAATACGAATTTGACTTCTTAAGTACCACCGGCGTATATAAATGTCTCGCTCAGTCAAAGTGTATATTGCCCCGGACGTATATATACGTCTTATACGTCTTTCCGAAGTACGATCTTTTCAGTGCACTGCTATCCATAAAATTATTCCGAAGTCTTTGAAAGACAATAAGAGGGCCTTGACAGTGTTTTCGAAGGATTTACTTATTTCAGAGGATTTGCATATTTATTCTTTTTCTCCCCCCCCCTCCCCATACATTACATACTCGTGCCTTCGTGGAAAACGGTAACATTGGGAAGCGAATCGCATAACTTTTAATAGGCAGTTAAGGAATTAATTATAAACTGTACAAAATTATCAAGATAAGTATTAATTTTTCTTTATAACTTTATATATGACAAGCCCATGGTAATTATTGAACTTGTTCTTAACTTAGTATTGTTAAATTAATTATAAAATACATTGTGCAGTACCTTATACATATATAAGTGTATTATATCAGTGTAAATATGTATTTTATTTTTAATTTTGTCATAATGTATTTTGTTTGTTTATTTTCAGTAAATTAATAAGTTTTTAAAATAATTCTTTGTTTTTGGACTTTTCAAAATGCTCGCACCTCCCTCGTGGAGTTATCAGGTCCCCCACTAGGGGGACGCCCCACAGTTTGATCATCAATCTTGGCTTTAACTTATCACATTGGAATAATATAGAAATTAAAAAATGACGAACAAGTTCATATGTCGTATGATTCAGATTTTCGTGGAAAGCAAGTTTTGTATTGCTACTAGTACATTAATTAACTTTAATGAATGTCGTTTAAGGCCTTGCCACACCATAACACTGCAAAAATTCATTATCAGTTTCAGTTATCTAGCTTTCATAATGTTTTCAAATAATTTCAACTTTATTTTTATAGAATGTAAAAAAGTAACATATATATGTATAGACTAAAAAAAAAGTGTTAAGAATTTTTTCTCACCGAAAATAAAGAACTTTTCGGATAAATTTAGAAACTTGGTCTAAACTGACATCAGTAACTTGGTTTCAAAGACGAGTGACATGAAATATAAACTATAGATGTTCTGTTCAACGACGAAGTGAAAAAATAATTTTTGCAATCATCCAGCAAAACATATTACATTATCAATTTGGAGTTTCCACTTTTCTCAAATGCTAAGCATGCCGTCAACGACTCTGAAGTATTTTTAGCTTTAATTATCCTTAATTTTAAAGAAGTTTTAAGCAAAGTATACTATTTTTAAAAGTTGTAAATAATATTTTCACTAAATTCATATAAAAACACATTATCATGTCATTGATTTTTAAAATAAAATTGGCTTAGAACACACAGGTGTGGCCAACCTGCGGCTCGGCGGACCACTTTGAATAATTTTGCGGTTCGCAAGATTCATTAAAGCTTTACAAAATACGACTCTTTTGTGCAATATTTTTGTATTTAGTGTGTTTTTAACAAATAAATCCCATGACAGTTTCTGTTTTGTCACGTTGCTTCTGTTACTGCGAATCTTTTTTTTATATTTATTTTCTAAAATGAAATTTATCAAACATAAATCACGCTCAAACTTAACAGACAAAAACCTGCAACATCAATTACGATACGCAAATACATGCATTAAGATAGACATGCAAAAATTAAATAAAAGAGTTGCGAAACAAATATCTCACTAGTTTTATAAAATAAAAATTATTTGATCATTACATTATGATTATTATATTATATATGAAATATATTACATAATATATTATATTATATATTATGTATACATGAAAAGCTATAATAATACGTCATTCTGTTTTAAATTTTAACTCCAATAATTCACTCCTGATCTAATATATAAAGATACATATTTCTTTATTCGCGGACCGTAAGATTATAATGATTTTTTCCGAAATAGACTACGAGGTCATTTGGGTTGGCCACCCTTGGCTTAGAACGATTATTTTTGGAGGTAAATTTTTAATTGAAAATAAAATAATCGAGACTATAAATATCATTATAAAATCTACTTTTTATAAAAAAATTTCGAATTATAATTTATATTTAGCAAGCATGGTCTCAGTACAATATTTCCACAATAATTATATAACAATATGATTTATGTAATCCTTTTCTACTGTATCATGGTCCATTCAATTAATAATTTAAAATGAAC
>BMAO01037038.1:0-26086 GCA_019973975.1 Trichonephila clavata
AATGTGAATAAATTAGCTCTGAAATTTTTGATGCTCTTACAAATGTTTATTTATAATATTTAAATAATAATGTTTAAAGCAACTACTCTTACTTGCTGTATTGGTGAAACATTGAATTTTTGTCATGTAACAGAGATTTAAAAACAACAACATTATTTTGTGATAGGAATCAAATTAAAAACACAAATTAATTTTTTGCATGCATAATTACACTGCTAATGATGCATGTTTCCTATTAGGTATGGATAGATAATTAGCTCTTTCATGCGCTGAATTTTTGATAAAAATAATGCACTAGAGGGAAATAATTACAAATATTTTATAGATAAACTTCACTAAACTATAATTATTGAACAAAAGCAGGTACATATTAATATTAAACATTATTTTTCAAATAAAGGATGTCTAAAGTTTTAAAAAATAGTAGGTACATATTTTATACCACCATACTTCAAGCAGCATGATAGTTCTGAAAACTTTATTTTTTCTTCCCTACGAACAATGGAACTTTACAGATACAACTCATCCATTCTGTACAAACTTGGGAAAATAAATAAATACTCTTCGTCTTCTACTGTTATTCATCCTGAAAATTAAAACATTTTCAGGTTTTCCTAATCTAGTCTTGTAAGCTTAATTTTAGTTTTGTCCTAATTTACCAAATGTGTGTTTTAATTTTAAATATTCTTTTCTATACATTACTTTATTTTACCTAGTTTTTATTTAGACAACATAAAAAATAAGTGTTTTAGTTGTATTTATTTTCTCATTAACACGAGCTATAGCTAATGTGATCAGACGGGACTGTCCCCCCAGACGTGACTGTCCCTTTTAATACTTACGAGTCCCGGTGTCCCCGAAATGAACTCTGGGACGCAAAATTGTCCCATTTTCGGAAACCGTGCGACGCTGTTCGGAAAGCTGTATTGAAACTTGAAGGTCAGACTATATCGGCAGTTGAAGCTGCAAAAGAAATCAATCAACTAAAAGACAATTTGACTCAGAAACAGACCAATCAGTGTCTTCTAGTTACGGTCCGTCAATTAATGTGAAATCAAAAGATAATAGTACTTATATAGACATGAAGAGTTTGTGAAAAGCCCGGCTACATAATTTTATAAATAAAGCCGTAAATATCTAGAGCAGTGAACTTGCTTTCTTACCAAAGTAATGGAGATATTTTATTGGGCAGATTTAAAAAAGGTCCCCGCATGGGAGGAAGTTCAAAAATCTCTGGATGTATTAATTAAAAAGGAGTATATTGACTGTTTTTAAGATACAGAAGTTTTTGACGAATTTTCATTAATTTCTAACTACATTACATCTCAAAAAGTAACCGAATAAAAATGATCTAAATGTTTCCACGGAAACTCGTTGGGTTGAAGTATTCAAACACTTTCATGCCAACAATCTACAGCATGAAAACTTTTCTATTTTATTTGAATATATTTTATGTTTGCCTGCTACAAATACTCCAGTAGGAAGAGTATTTTCTATGATGAACAAATTGTGGACATTTGAGAAAACCCAGCTACTAATTTCAGTTCTAAAGGTGATGTTGATAATTAAGGTGAATATAAAAAAAACGTTCCAAGAGTTTCATTCTTACTTAAAATCTTCACCAGCTATATTAAAGCAAATATTTGGGGTATATTTTTTAATTCGTAACTTTTAAGCTAACTTTTTCTGAATAAATAACTTTAAAAAAGTGGTTTTTTTATACGTGTACCTGTTAATTGGCCTAAACAAAATAACGTCCTGTTTTGAGTCAAAGAATAAATGGTCACGTTAGCTATTGCTCATTCAGGCCATTTGTGTAATTTTGCATGCACTATTATTTAAAAATATTGTTTTTTTTTTTAAAAAAATGTTACAAACACAACAACAATAAACACAATATCTGGCACAATTAACATGTCATTATTGCGAAAAAATAAGCGAAATGCATTTTGTATTTCTAAATAAGATGGCCTTCAACAGTGTGGTGATACATTTTTTGGGCTTTCATATTTTCATACTAGCAATGCACATGTAAGGTACTAATCATTGTAATATTGACTTATTTGGTTACATAATATATGTACTTACTTGATTTGGGTTAAAGTGTAGTATAAGGGCTTGGCAAGTCAGTTTCTTTTGGCGACCAAAATCGATCGCCAAGCTACTTCGCTTAGGGATAAATGTCCGGAAGCCAGAATGAATTCGTTATCTCAACATAATATCTATATAAAAATCGCCAAAGTCCAAAGAAAAATCGCCAAATTCAATTCGCCCTTATACTACACTTGAGCCCTTGATTTGTAACAAATATCACAAGAATCATTTTCATTTACACATAAAAATACACAACACAGTCACTTCCAAAAATACCACTCAACAGACTCATCTGATCAAAGAATGAACTAATGCATAAACCCATTACACGCAATTAGCATCTGTTGAAATTCTGGACATCTGTTGAAAACTTGAGTAACTGCTGGATTTGATCTCTGTGGTGGTACAGAGAATGTACCCCCTAGCATCAATTTCTGAGGCATTGAAACCAGTGGTACGTTTTATGTACCACCACACAATAAACAAATAAGAACTAGTGGTACAACACCTGTACCACCAAGGATGAAAGAGTTAATTAGCTCAACACAATGTGACCAGTGTTTATCATTCTTTTTTGTTGGTCGCACATCTGAATACAAAAAAATGTGATAGATGTATGTTACAAAAAATATTTCTCAAAAGATTTTATTAAATATCTGACTATCATTGCTTACTTAATGAAATATTTTTTATTAGTTCCCAGCAACTCAATCTCATCAAAATTGTAATGATTGGATGATTTCGCATATCTTTTGATTTTAAGAAAGCCAATTTCAATCTATGTCAGTTACAACTGAGCCAAAAAAAATAATATCAAATAATATAGCAGAAAAACTAAATAAATAAGTAATGTTTAGTAAATGTTGATGTAATTACATATACTATTTTCAAAGTTACAAAACTCATGCACTTTTAATTATTCGTCAAAAAATTCTTGTAGCACATCTGATAGTTTCTCTTGGCACATAGGGTTAAGAAACTCTGATCTAGATACATGCTCGAGAATTATGATCATAAAAACTATTAAGTTTTATGATTATAAAAACTATAAGATAACATTTCTTACAAAACTTAAGTAATAACAAAATCTAATACAAAGCAAAATATTTTCATGCAACTATAAATCTGAAATATACTTTATTTAATGCACATGTTATCATTATTGAATGTAGTAAAATATGTAAATTAACCCTAGAGCATATATGCTTTAGGAACTAGGAAGTTTTTTGAAATAGTTGTTTTTAATGCTAAGGTGTTTTTGATGTTCTGCGTTGCAAGAAGGAAATCTTGCAACTCGGAATATCAAAAACACCTTATAGAATTTTGTTTTTAAAAAGTGCTACAAATTTTTTTTAATACTAGTACTATACGTTTCTACACAAGTATAAGGAAATATTAAATAGTTTTTTTTATTTGTTTGTATTTTGTAACACAATTGCCATAACATACAGCATATTATCAATTTTTTCAAGAGTCAAAAATAAATATAATGTAAATAAATAATTACAAGAAATTCTTAAGGAAGTATAAATTTTCTTCCAAGCATTTTTTCTCTCGCTTTTATTATTAATTAATGGGATTTCTTTTCATATGTAACTATATCGAAGTCAAAGCTTTAAAAGCTTTTTCTCACATTTTAAATCACTCGAATGAGCAGTAATTATATATACAGAAACATTTTGGATGACATTACGAGAATTTAATTTAAAAAAATATAAATTCATTGATTATTCAAAGAATTATTGATGCAACTACGTTGGTATCATTTTTGCCGACTTTGTGACCATCTTCGCGGCTTGGGTGAAAACTTTAAAAAAAACTTTTCTCACATTTTAGTGCTCAATTGAGCTGAAATTTTCTATACACGTCTGTTTAGGGTGACAATATACCATGGTTTAGTTATAATTAATAAAAATTAATTTATTAATAATCATTATTCAGATAATTACAGGTATAGCCACTTTGGCATCATTTTTGGCAGTTTAGCGACATTTTGGCGACTTCTGCCAAAATTTTAATAGTTTTTTTTCTCACGTTTTAAGGCGCTCCATTGAGCTGAAATTTTATGAACGTGATTGTTTTGGATGACAATACGATAATTTAACTATAATCAATAAAAATTAATTGATTAAAAATAGCTTTTTGAAGAATTTAATTTTATTCATAATTCCAATTGTTTATAATGTGTAACAGTTGAATTAGTAACAATACAAAGAATATTCATCCGTGATTGGTTAAGTGTGTGACACGTGACTAAACTATACACGCTCAAACGCCTGAAGTTAAATCTTTTTTAAGTTAAATAGTCGCGATCACAACTTCTTCGACTGCCCGAGATGAAGTCTCTGATTGGCTAGACCAGTGGTGGGGAAACTTTTTTTAAGACGGGCCATTTGTAATAACTAGACAATCGTAGCGGGCCAAAGAATAATGCTTAATCGTTAAAAAATTTATGTGTTCTATAAACATATACATATATTATTACATACACTTATTATTTTAATAGTAAAAAAGCAAAAGGTAAGAAAATTATAAGCACAAAATATAAAATGAATTTAGTGTAGTTCTTGATGTGAAGTATTATCACTTTATTTTCTGGTGTCATTACTGGTTGATGGTGCATGAGAAAAATGAAATTGAGACTGTTTCTTCAAAATTTCATCATTGTCCGGTTCCATTTGCGAAGCAGAAATTCGTAAAACTGATGAAAGATGCTCATCTGTAATTCTGTTTCTTAAAGAAGTTTTCCTAAGCTTCATCGTTGAAAAGATTTGTTCGCATATATAAGATGAGCCGAACATTGTCATTATCTTCATTGCATGAGTAATTAGATTTGGGAAATTATCTGGACTTAAATTTTTATAAAATTCTAGTAATGGTACTGTATGAAAAGTTTGTTTCAGGAGAGTATTACAGTTCAGTTCTATTAACTCAAGTTGAAATTTTGCATCAACTTCTTCGTAATTCACATTGAATGGGATCGCAAAAATACTAAACTCTGGTTCCATTTTTCTAAAGTCCTGAAATCTCCTTTCAAATTCTGAAGATAGTTTTCTCAAATTAATTTCGTATTTTTTAATCTTATTGTTTGATATAGTGAATTTTAAAGATTGTATTCTTGGAAAAGGAGAAACATCAGATTTAGAGATCTGATTAGCAAATAATAATAACTGTAATTTGAAACTTTTCAGGTATTGCCAAATATCGTGAAGAAACTGATTTTTCCCTTGCAATTTGAGATTAAGTTTATTCATGTGTACGAGGAGGTCTGTGAAAAAAGCGAAATCAGAAAGCCACGTTTCGTTTTCTAAGACGTCAAATTGATTATAAATGTCTTTATCAAGAAGAAAATTCACAATATCGTCTTTTAAATCCCAAATTCTTTCAAATACTTTTCCAGCACTTAACCAACGAACTTTTGAATAATACAGGATATCGGAATGCTCAGCAAGTACGGACTCCAAAAGCTGTTGAAACTGGCGATGTAATAATCCTCTGGAACGAATCATATTTACTAGTTTTACAACAATATTAAGTATATGGTCAATATCTAAGGCCAATTTACAGAGAGCATCCTGATGTATAAGGCAATGCAAAAAAACAACAACATTTTCCGGATACTTAGAATTAAATTTCCCAACAAATCCTTGATTGATTCCAACCATATTAGGAGCACCATCTGTAGTTACATTACATAACTTATCAATAGGTAAACGAAGTTTATCGATGCAATTTTCAAATCCACAAAATATATCGGCACCAGTCGTTGTTTCTTTCATTGACTGCAGCCCTGCAAGTTCTTCTGTAATTTCAAAGTGGGCGTTGATTCCTCTTACAAATATGAGTAACTGCGCAGTATCGCTGATATCTGTACTTTCATCCATGGTAATTGAATAAAAAATAAATTTTTGAGTTTTTGTAGTCAGTTGTGAAATTAGATTTTTATCAATATTTTCAATTCTCTCGGTGATTGTTCTTCTTGAGAGAGACAGTGACTGAAAATCATTTTTCTTTTCAGGGCACATAATATCGCATACATCTATCATGCACTGCTTTATAAATTCACCATCTGAAAATGCTTTATTAGATTTAGCAATATTATAAGCCAACACATAACTGGCTTTCGTAGCGCATTTTTGAGAATGATTAGATCTCTGAAATAATTGTTGTTAACTTGATAAATTTTTTATTAAATCTTTCGATTTAATTTTTTTCACCTCTTCACTTAACGATGAGTAGGAGTGGTTTTCATGTTTGCTCTTGAAATGGCGTTGAATGTTATATTATTTTAGAACTGCAACAGTTGTATTGCAAAGTAAGCACACATGTTTTTCTTTTAATAAAGTAAAGAAATATTCCCACGTCCATTCTTCTTTAAAAACTCGACATTCTGAATCCACTTTTCTTTTTTTTAACATCCATTTTAGACGTTACCTACTACGGAGAACAACACACAGAAACGCAATTGACGAAAGCTTACTGCTAACTAATGCTCTTGCGCGGGTGTTTGTTGAGGCAGTGGGAGTTTCGGGGATTACACAAACAATTACTCGAGTCACAGTGGGTCATTGCAGATGACTGACTAAGTCGCTAACTAACTGATCTCGCTTGTATTTATACCTACCTGCAAGGATTGTTCGGGAATTGGATTTTTCCGGTTCTTTCGAGAAAACAGAACAATGAATCGAAAATGAGAGAGTGTCTGGAAGTTTCGAGCGAAGATGAGTCATCTGTTTAGGTCGGATGATTTGTCCAGAATACTATTGTGTTTTGAATATCACCGCAGGTAGTTTTTATGCGGGTCGTCACATTACGAAGTAAGAACGCGTTCAAACATTCTCACGACGGCACTCTTAAACGGGCCGGATTAAACCTTTCCGCGGGCCGTAGTTTCCCCATCACTGGGCTAGACGCTCAACGCTTCACGCTGACTGCCTTGGTGTGAATGCGATTTAACATCGTCGAATAGAGCAAGATGCATTCAAAGATATAAATTGCTTGTTAGAACTCCAGACTTTTGGCTGCGTTACATGCATTAACGCAAAAAATGCTTAGCTTTATCATTTTACAACTAGAAACAAATTCATTTAAAAAATATCTTGGTATAAAGAGTGATGTAGGTACTTAAATTACTCGTGGGTAGCGTGTCATGAGTTCGACTACTACCACTCAAGATCTACCATGTAAAGGGGCTGATACGTGTTAAATCTATCGTGACTCGAACGTCCTCCATTTGGAGTGGTGTGGTAGTTCAAAGAGAGGGTGCAGGCTCAAGTGACATCCTCGTTAATTGACCAAGGTTCAAAGTTAAAAACTGCGTCACCAGTAGCCCTCGCGTTACATTATAGTGCGACGTTAATACACATGCTCATATTCACTCACCACGTTCGCTGTAGCTACTGAGAATTTTTAATAAAATGCGAAAAGTGGGGAAGTCTTCAATAACCAGGGTCTTAGGACACTTTAAAATGCACCAAAACGCCAAACAGAGCGAGTATCATTCAATTGCGGCTGTCGTCTATTAGATTTTCTTACTTCTGGCTGCGTTACGAATTAATTTAGAGTTAGAAATAGGTGGTGGATGTATGGTTCTTCCGGAACATAATATAGTCCAAAATATAATTAGTTTTTAAGGAAAATACATAAAAAAAAAAGAAAATTTAACATCATTTTTTGGGTTTATTTTGCATAAGAAATTTTGAAATAGTCTTAGAATAATATTTTTAGTGTAAATGAAAAGATCAAAATAGTAGAAATTTGTATGTATATTAAACGTTCATAAAACAGTTCCTTTACTTTTAAAATACTTTTTTATAAGTAAAATTTCTAATTTTCTTTGCGAACAGTTCATATTTTGTTTAATTTAGGAATTCTTGTTATATTACTTAAATATAATAGTAAAAATTACAGAAGTTTGAAAAAATTGTATGGAATAAAAAAATTTAATTTTTAAAAGTTTTCTCTTTTTTTCTTTATTTATTATATATACTATATATTTTATATATATATTTCATATATATATTTTATATGTTATTATTTTTATATAATATTTTTACAATAAAACTATTTTTGATTACTTCATATAATAATTTTTAAGGTAAAAATCAATATTTGATTTATAGAAATACCCACACACACAAATAAAATACAATATATATATATATATATATATATATTACTAAAAATTTTATTTTAATAAAAAAAATTGATGAACTTTTTAAAAAAAAATATATATTTTGGGGCTTTTTTTGTGAATGCTTAATACAATTTTTTACCGTCTTAGAGTTGGTTTTCCTTCAATAATTTACTTCAGGTGTCATCTTCGTCCCTTGACGATGACTTAAAATTACGAGGTCCGTCGCCTAAAGCCCTCGTGCAGTTAAACAGTGCGACGTTAATATTCACTCCCTTCGTCACTCAATAATTCGCTTGAATTGAATTATGCATGGATAGTCTGTTCTTATAAGCAGGTTTTGATTATTTTGAACATATGTTTTATATAAAAAAGAAATAATATTTTTATCACTGGCACTCAATTTTTCCTAAATAGTTTTTTTCTCTTTAATATCAAAGTATATCCTATTTTTAAAGGATACACTTGATCATCTAATTTAGTATTGCAATCCTAAAATTAACTATTTCTTGAATAATTTTATTTACATATTTCCGACTTGTTTTAAATTTAAAATATGTTAGTCACTATTTAATGATTGGAAATGTTATCTCTGTAAATTGTTTTAAAGGGAAGACGAGATAACTCACCCCACATTAACTATAGGGAGAAAAGAGTCAAATTCAAATAATATAATCCTTTGCATTCTGTTTTTCAAAATTTATTTTTGCAAATACAAGCGCAGTTTTTATGTTATTCTTAAAAATGAAATTATCTTTCCTATTGAAATTTTGGAAATATTTCTAAAAAATTCTATAGCTTTCTTTCTTTTTTTTTCAAAAACTACCTCGCAAAAATACACATTAATGCTTTATACTTTCTAAAACTTTATTATTAAAACTAGCTGTACCCGTTCACACGTTGCTGTGTATGAACAAAATTGCAGTTTTGATACCCCAAACATAATCGATTAGTGATCAAATGTATACAATACATCAAAATGAAAATTTACAATAAATTTATCCCTACATATATGTCATTTGAATATAACATATGTACAAAACATAGATATACATAGTTGATGGTAGAATAAACATGCTTCTTCACTTATGATATTAAACAATATTGCAAATGAGTTTCAATTGAACAGTAATCTTATAATTATTAAATATCATTATCAAATGAAGGATATTTGATGATTGGTGGAAAACTTTATCTTAGTAGTGCTTGTAAATATACAACATTTTTTGTTTTCCTATCTGGTGCAAGGACAAATAAATTTGATGGTTTTCCAACTCGTGAACACCCAACGTATGTGTCGAGAAGCATGGATTTATCAAATTTAATCCACATACTTGCAATGATTGTCCCTGTGCTTTGTTAATGGTCATTGCAAAGGCTAGTCGTACAGGAAACTGTAGACGTTTGAATTCAAATGGAGTATCCGTTGATATCATGGGAATGGCGTGGTAGTAGTACATGTTCCCTTGGTGTTTTCCATTTAAAATGGTTGCCTCAATTATGTATTCATTATTTTTTTTACTGATAGCCTAATCCCACTGCATAGTCACGGTGGATTTATATTTCGTAGAAGGAGGATTGGTGAACCAATTTTCAAAGCTAAAGCATGCGGTGGCATTCCTGGTAGATTCAATGAATTTAAAAATTCTGTTGGGTAATTAACTAATTCATCGTGATTGACAACAGTATCTATGGATTTATATGTAGTTTCTTCATCACGTATTTCATTTTGAATTGTGCAGTTTATTAAATTCACATCAATGTTTTTGGCTGCCAATATAGCACGCTCACTAACTCATTGTTTATTTTTATAATTCTGCGAAAAATTTGGAAAAACTTTGGTAATCAATTCATCAGTGGACTTTACAATGTGACAAAAGTTTTCTGGTATTGTAATACAGTGTGTGGATTCGTCCATTTCCATTTTACCATTCCCAATAGCTAACAAATGTTTTGCAAATCGTTTAGAAGATTCATCTTGTTGTTATTCAATACGCATATTGGTCTTTAAAGATATTTTCTCTACATACTGCCATAACACCGATGATTTGAGACATGCATTCAATTCATCTGCAGGTGTTGAACGGGGTATAACTGGTAGAGTTTGTCGAAAATCACCAGCTAGCAAAATGAGTGCACCAACAAAGAGCTGCTCATTTCCTCTCAAATCTTTTAATGTGCGATTGAGTGCTTCCAATGATTTCTTGTGTGCCATGGTGCATTCATCCCCTATTATAAGCTGACACGATCTTAGTACTTTTCCCATCCCAGAATATTTGCTAATATTACATGTTGGAGTTTCAATTACCTGCATATTTAATGGCAATTTCAATGCTGAATGTGCTGTTTGCCCTACTGTCCAAAAGAGTTGCTGCAATAGCAAGTGCAACATTATTTTGTGATCTTATAGTGTTGCCAGGATAATTGAAATAAGAAAAGTTTTACCAGTGCCTCCAGGTGCATCTAAGAAATATAAACCACAACTCTTGTTAGATATTGCATTTATAATTGTAAAATATACTGTTCGTTGTTTAAATACCAATTTCGGCAGATTAATTCGAACAAATGTCTGTAATTCATTAACATCGAAGTGCGTTTCTCGTTGCATGTCACGATCGAAAATGTCATTACCATATCTATTTGGAGCAATCATTCCCAATTCTGTCAGTGATTTGTTGGCTATTGTCAAACATACATCCTCAATTAAAACCAATGCTTCATTGTGTATATTTGATGTAAATTGAATGTTGGGACTATCATTTATTCTACGCATGCGATGTAAAATGTCTTCACTCATATAGTTTTTATATTTTCCCCAAAGATCCTTTGGATTAGCTGGAAAACATGTAGTTAGTATGATGGAAAATAGTGTGGTTGAGTATCTGTTGTGGTTGAGCTGTATTAGAAGCATCAGTGAGTGAAATATCCCAATGAGCATCGTTTTCTAAGAGATTTAATTTCTGGCAAGCCTCACGAAATGTAGCACGCACATGGCCATTGACTGTTTTTAATTCTTGGAAAGATGTTGGTCCATGAACATTGATTAATAATAATCTTAGGTAAAAGCATTCTGCGTTATTTGGATGTACAGTGTACAGACGACCCAATGCATTTGTGGAACATAAATTTAAGTGTCCTTGTACTGCTTTACCTTGTTTACGACGCTGAAATTTTCTTGTTGATGTATTCCACGAAAAATAAGTTGGTACCTCAGAGTACAGTAGTGTGTTTGCAAAGGTATTATTTCTACATAATGTGAAAAATTCAGTTAATGTTGTTGGTGGTGATGACATTGCTCTTGCACGTGCATTTTCTGATGTAAAATACACACACTGTCCATTTTCAAGATGTACTGCTAAATGAACAACCGTTGGATATCGCTCATGAATGGAAATTGATAAAATACGTCATACAGGCTCATTGCTACTTATGTAGCGTCCCAGTTGATATTGAGTGACTTCATCGTTAGATGCAGTAGTATTTTCCACTCCAAACACTGCCATATCACTTCCTTTGTTTACATATTTGCAAATATATTTTATAGCTTTCACTGAATTGCAGTACTCAACATTTATGTGTGCGTTATACGTTTTTAGTAGTAATGGAGAATATGGTACTACCCAACGATTATCAACATCAATAGTATTGTTGAGTACTTTTAGTTTAATGGATTTTCCACCATCTTCGGTAGATCATCGTCGATAGAGTGGATATCCATCATTGCCTGTAATAGTTTCAGAAAGTAAGCCTCTAGAATACCGTTTCTTACACTTTCCATCTGACATGTATGGTGATTTATTATTTAGTGAGCCACATGGACCATGAATAATATTTTTTTAGACAATATAGTGCCAGTCTTCATCAATTTCAATGTCTGGTATTTCTGTAGAGATGATTTCATCAATTCTGTTTGGTGTTATCTTTTCCATCATTCATATTAAAATATGCGCATGTGATAAATCTCTTTTTTGCCATTCAATGGAATACATCCAACATCGCGTTTCTCCAAATACATGATGTTTGACAGTAAAATCTATTAAAGATTTTGATTTTTGTTTAAATACACGTGCAGAAATATCATGACGATCTGATGGTGATTTTCCAGTTAATAAAAGCTCCTTTATTTCACCCCATGCTGGGTTGCATGTAAATGTGATGGGGAAAAAATCCAGATGACCATATGCACGAACATATGTCATTGCATCTTGGGCATATTCATGCATGTGTTTTGGGCTGCCTGTAAATGTGGATGGTAAAATGACTATTTTTCCCAATTCACTCAGATTGCCCTAATTTACAACTGCATCACGTAAATGGATGTACTCTTCTGAAAGCAATTTGACTTGATTTAGTCGTATGTAGAGGAGTCTTTCACTTTCTATTTTTACATATATGTCAACAATGTATTGATGAAATAATTGTCTACATTTCAATATATGATTATCAGCATTCTCACGAATCATCATTCGATATGCATAATAATTCATAGCACTGACCTTTTTGTTAAAGTCCACATTAGTTGTAGGATTTCTCATATTAATATTAAAATGATATCCATCCTCTCCTTGCCAAAATAGAATGGAATATTGTAATGCATCATATGAACGATGAGTTTCTGATACTTGCTGGACGCCATCATTTCTACGATGAAGAATTATATCACGAGAATTAAATTCTTCACCAACTATGACAATTGCCACTTCCTTGATCGTTGGTGCGTTGAATTGACTTCGATGTTGACCAATAGGTGTTTTATCTGCCATATTTATTACTTTGTAATCGTCAGATGACATTTGTTCCTTGGCGGTTTTAAATAATTTAATTAATTCATTATGTTGTTCAAACAAATTTTGTAATTCAGCGACAATCTCTCATTTAGTACTCAGATTCAGTTGACACCTTCTGTTGATTTGTTCGTCAGTATTTCCTATAAAATATATCTGAAGATATTTGTGATCAGCATTTGTCAAGGGTAGTAGTGATCCAGCATGGGGATAAATTTGTCCTTGTACTTTAAATGTTGGCATATAATTTGAGCTAACGATATTCGTTTCTCCGAACGATGTCATTTGGAAGCATGCATTGTACTTGCGTATATTTTTTAAAAATTTTTTCGATTGACTTGTTTTACCAGATACTAAAGTTAATAATGCTTCAGGTGGTGAACGCAAGTCTGGTAACTTTACTTTTCCGCCTGCACAGCACATACCTGGTGTTTCATTTTTAAATTTTTGAGCACCACAATAAGTACACTGATACTTATACAATAAGTACACTTTTTATACATTTTTCCAATAATTACACTTGGATGAATACTGTAATTGTAAAAGGGATTGTAATTGAAACCACATAAATTTCAAATCAGTATGTATCGTTCGTCTTGTCTGTGTCCTGCGAATTCGATTCCTTCGCTATCTTGCTTGCCTCTGTTCACTCGTTTCTAGTGATCGAGCAAGAACAGTGTGAATTCGATCTCTTTCTTGCCTTGCTTGCCTCTGTTCACTCGTTTCTAATGATCGAGCAAGAGCAGTGTGAATTCGATTTCTTTCTTGCCTAGCTTGCCTCTGCTCCCTTGTTTCTGAAGCTCGTTCTTCTATTTTCCTTTTTGTTTGATTTATAGATCGACCGGCTCAAGTGTAGTATAGGGGGCCCTTTGAATTTGGCGATTTTTCTTTGGATTTGGCGAATTTTATATAGATATTATGGTGAGGTAACGAATTCATTCTAGCTTCTGGACACCTATCGTTAAGTGAAGTAGCTTGGCGATTGATTTTGGTCGCCAAAAGTAATTGACATTGCCAAAGCCCCCCTTCCCCTATACTACACTTTAACCAGATCGACCAATGGCTTTTCGATTTGGTGGCATAATTGTGGGGTTAAATAAAACGTATTTCCAATTATTTTCTTCAGCTGGAAATCAATAATATTTTTATTTATTCACGTATTAATAATTTATTCTCGTATTAATAATTGCGAAAGTTTTTTGAATGCATTTTTGTATTTATTACAATTTGCTGGCGAAAAATCGAACGTCAAACGCATTAATGTTGTTTTTTGTAAAACACAAAAACAACATTTCAGGAAACACAATTTATGTATTTAAAATATTTTAAATCTATTAAAGATTTTAATTTTTGTTTAAATACACGTGCAGAAATATCATGACGATCTGATGAAGAATTATATCGCGAGAATTAAATATGTTGTTTTTATTAAAACACAAAAACCACATTTGTATTTAAAATATTTTAAATCTATTAAAGATTTTAATTTTTGTTTAAATACACGCGCATAAATATCATGACGATCCGATGAAGAATTTTATCGCGAGAATTAAATGTCGCCATGAAATGAATGATATTGTGCTTGTAAATATATAATTGAATGTTAGTTTGATATTTTTGGGATATTTGTTCGGGAGCACCTAGAACCCCAACTCTGATTTTAAACAAAATTTTCAAAAACCTTACCGGGGAAATACTTAATAATTTCCCAAATTTTCACGGTGATTGGATGTATGGTTTTTGAATCTATCGAGTACAGACACACAGACACACATTCATTTTTATATATATAGATTAATACAATTGTACTTTTTTAATTATTTAAATATATTTAAAATAGTTTATTTAATCAATAGTTGGTTTTTAACCAATATTTAATGGTTGGAAATGTTATCTCTGTAAATTCTAAAATGCATTAAATTTAATTATAAAATTTTATGAAGAAAAAATTTTTGCAGTAGTTTTTTTGAATAAAAAAGAAAGAAAGCTATAGAATTTTTTAGAAATATTTCCAAGATTTCAATAGGAAAGATAATTGCATTTTTAAGAATAACATTAAAACTGCGCTTGTATTTGTTAAAATAAATTTTTTGAAAAACGGAATGCAAAGGACTATAACATTTGAATTTGACTCTTTTCTCCCTATAGGGAATGTGTTGTAGTTAGAAGTTAGAACACACACACACACAATGATATACCATCTTCGTTATCTCGTCTTCCCTTTAAATTATTCAATAGTTTGTTTTTCTATAGAGATCAAACACAAATCCATCCTTTATGTTAAATAGATTTACAATATATTTAAAACAATTTTTTGTGCTTTTAAATCCAACATACTGGGATTCTCCATTAACTTCAAATACATGAGATTGAATTCATTACGTTTAATTCTTAGGTTTAGACTGAAATATAAAAGGGTTTTAAAAGTATTGCTTTCTTTTTTTCAACTCCATATAAATATTCAGAGAGAATTATAATAATTAACGCCTTTCATTAGAAAAAATATTAAATTTTCACGTGAAAGAAATCAAATTTCTTTTGCAATTTAAGTATTGTAAATGGGCCACGTACCACTGACTGCAATATGCTTTACAACTTTCTATTTTTGACATATTTCGTATAATTGGTACTTTGATTCCACTCCTTGCTGTTTTGGCTTTTCCATGTTTCTCTCCCCCCCCCCCTGGATTTCTCATGAGGATTTCATATCCTTATTCAAGACTATAAACCCAGCTACATTATCTAAGATAAAGATTTCATTGTTGTTCATGCAAAATAAGAGGGAAAGCCAATTAGGGTTAACAATCTCGTGTCATATTTTCAATCCCGGGATTTCGGGATTACATTATCCAAATCCCGGGATTAAAATTAGACTATTTATTAAAAATACTTATATATTAGCATAATTGAAACTGCATAATAAAATTGAAAATATAATTAAAAATTGATTTATTATTATGAAACAAATAAAAAAAATCAATTCATCATAAAAACAAATAAAAATGGTACATAATGAAATTTTTAAATAAAGCATTCCTTCATTTCTTGAGTTTCTGTAATTAAGCTTATAAAAATACAACTCCTCCAGCGTTTCATCGTTGAAACGACTTCTTATTTTTATTACCTATTGTCCTGCAAAGAAAGTGCACGTTCGGATTCTTTACTAGTAGGTATTATCATCATTAAATAGGAGTATGTTCTTTTCAAGTAGTCACTACGTCTCTTTCCATTTTCAAAAAAGAGTAATTTCTTTTTGAATTTTTTATGACAGTGTCTCAAATTTAATAGATTGCATTAGTGCTTATACCTCTTTGATAACTTTATTTAGTTCTTCTGCTACACTAAATGGTTTTTGTATATAAATTGATCCAGTTATTGAATCAGAATGTGAATCAATTTCAAGTGTTACCTCATTTGAAATTGAAGATCCAGTTGCATGAGCTGTTAGTAATGCAATGGGATTTGAAGTGTCTCAAGTCTTCCAAGCAGGTCCGTTATTCGGCATTTATTCGAAGAAGGTACTGTGACCAAATCTATTATTGAGATGTTGCTTATATTATTGTGTAAACATTGCAGTGAGACACTTAGATCTGTGCGACATTCTCCCATACGAGAAATGAGAGTTGTACATGTATGTTTTTTTTATCCTATAGCACATTTATAATTGCACAAAAATTTCTACGTACATATTTCATAAAAAAATATATTTTTTTTAAAAAAAAGTATATTAAAAAAATTTTTTTTCTCATAAAATTTTTTTAAGAACTTAATTTAAACAAAAATTAAATCCTGGGATTTCGGAATTGGAAAAAAAAAAAAAAAACCGGGATCCCCCTGGGAAGAAAATTTCTACTAGATATCTTCCAAAAATTCTAATTGCCTCTGTCCAAGTTAGCTAACACCGGACATCCTGAGGATGGGAGAAATGTCAGTTTTCTGACCCCACTCGCGATGGGAAGAAAGTTAGAGAAAAAAATAAAAGAAAACAAATATCAAATTTCACGGTTTAACATACACACCATCCTCGAACCCTTCAAGGTTAAACACCTAAGAAAACTGACATTAAACGTATACAGTACAAAAAAAGTGAATAAGATACATTAAATGTTATACCAGATTCACAATATTTTGAAAAAAAAATTTCAAAATATAATTCAGAAAAAAATTTAAAATCCGGGGATTAGTTATTTTAATCCCGGGATTCAAAAAAAACCACCGGGATTCCGGGAGTTGATAATACTTTGGTTTGATTTCATTATTTATATTTATATGATGAAAAGAATATGATAGCACAATGTAAAAATGTTCTAGAGTTAAGAAGAAAAGAGACTAACCAAATCAAATTTGATCAGGTTTATAGTAAATTTTCTTAAAATTGTTTACTTATAAACCTATCCACATTTAGAATAATTCGGTACAATTATCGAAAATGATGATGATACTAATGTCATACACACTTATCTACATATTACACTTATCTACATATACACTTAAGTGTGATACTAATTCACTGAATTGATTCTTTTATTCAATACCTAAATCCTACAAAAAGGTGGTATTTAATTACTTAAATAATTTCAAAAGGTACTTAAAAGTTTTAAGATGACTCACTCTTCTCCTCTTCTAATTCTTTCTAAGCCCATTACCTATATTTTTTCACTCATGAAGACGAGTTTAAAACGAATAAGGCTTAAAAAATTTGTGTTGTTTAAATACATTTCGGCAATGAATGAATATAATAACTAGTGGAAAATAAGAACAATTGTGAAAGAGGACGTCTCTACAGGAATCTATATCACATTAATTAATAAATATGTTTCTTTCAAACAGGTTTTGTTTAAAAGAGTTCTTATTCTTTTTATCATTGCATGTTGTCTATTTTTTAAAAATTTTACAGGCAAAAGAAACAGCGCCAGTTTAAGTTCATTTCGAGTCCTGGGCGCAGAATATCTACGGGCCTCCTTGGCACTGGCGAATGGACTAAATTCATGACGGTCACATGATAATATAAACACATATTCTACTTTAAATTAAAATGGACAATAAACTAACTCGTACTTTTTATTCTATTTGTAAAACTTAGGTAAAATTTCAAATTGCATAATTGGGTAAAGATGCTCAAGAGTTATAAAAAGAAATTTCTGCAAAAAGGTATTAAAATTAAAGAAAAAAAAGTCTTGTTTTATACATGTATTTTTAAATAAAATGACGAATATTAATTTTTTAAAAAAAAAGTTTCTGTAAAAAGCGTAATTTGGCAACAACGAAGTGCATGAACTGATATGCTGAAAATAGATAATTGCATTTATCGTGACTATGACGTCACATGTGTTTTTGAACTTGATTGGCTAAAAACACGTGGTTTGAAATTATCATGTGATTATGACGTCACATGAATTTAGTCCATTGTAAACAAAAAATCTGGTTAAGTCTTACTTATTCGGACCCCTTAAGTCTCTTCCGAGCCTCTAAGCGCCCAATGGATAAACCGCTATTGCAAAGAAACATACTTATTTCACTTTTCTAGATTATTGTTTCTCTTCAGTCCTTCGATAGTAATAACATTGTCAGTGAAACTGTACATTCCTTAATTTAAAGGTGTCATTTTTGTATAAAAATATTAAGTAATTATAACATTAAAGAATGGAAATATCTGAAGTTTTCGCTGTTAAGGCAATATAGTACCCTAAAAATCATCAACCTGTCGAAAAATTTTTATTGACTTATTTGATACCCCGAATCTTTATAAATATGGCTGCAAAATTTCAAAGCTTTACCTGCATTTTTTATCAAGTTATGGAGCAATAATTGATGCTGGACAGCAACTACCACTCCCCCCTTTCAGATTATCTGCTCGAAAAGAGCCTGATAAAAAATGAATTAATTATTTTTCTACTGCGCATCAATGAGACTGACCTTATATATGCTGTTCAGTGTTGAACAAATAATTCTTGTGACGCCCACAATAACAAGTGAATATTTGTCGCGAGAGGGCGCTAGTGTGTATAGAGTCAGTGTATGTGTAAACTTTGTGAGAGAAAGAGCGTAGAGGAAAACGCTCTAATAAAATTCTTGTTACTACGGTTTCGTGCCATTTAATTTGTGGTGTAAACAATTATAGAGAAAAACAAAATGCGCAAACCTGTACCAGTGCGCGTAGATGGTCCGTCAGAGCCTGAAATGGCCGGGACCGAAGATCAAGAATTTTAAACCGTGTGTGTGTGTGTGTGCAAAAAATAAAAACAAAAGTGCTAACGTGATGTTTTTCGTGGAGATTATCACTTGGTGAGAGGTTAGTCATCCATTTTTTAATAGTGTTCTGAGGTGTAATTATTTTGTGATTGAGATAACTATTTTGTGGTTGAGTGAATTATTTTGTGATTTATATGTGTTTCAATTGTGGCTGAGTTAACTTTAATTTGTTATTGAGATAATTATTTGTGGTTGAGATAATTATTTTGTGATTTATTTGTGGTTGAGATAATTATTTTGTGAATTATGTGTTTCATTTTTGTGGTTGAGATAACTTAAATTTGTGATCGAAATAATTATTTTGTGATTTATTTGTGATTGAGATAACTTTATTTTGTGAAAATGAGTATCGGTAAATTTAAAAAAGATGAATTGAGGGCTATTGCAGAGGAGTTAAAATTAGATGTACCTGATAATGCTAAAGTTTTAGATTTAAGAGAGTTAATACAGGAGAGTGAGATTTACAACAATGATAAAGAAACGTATCAGACTATTGTTGATTGTGTGTTGGAGGAAATGAATGATATAAGAAATGCAAACGAAAGAAGGGCGTTGGAGGAAGAAAATAGATTAGAAATTGAAAAAATTAAACTGTCACAGTTAGAGAGGGAGCTAGAAATAGCAAAATTACATAATCAATCGAGTAAAAATGTACCTTTACAAAAGGAAAATCAAATAATAACAACCGAGTATAATATTGAAAGTTTAATAAAGAGTATTAAAACTTTAACTATCCCAGTACCACAAAGAGCAGAGTCGTTTAATTTATTTTTTCAATCTATTGAAAAGGCATTTAAAACTAAAAATGTTCCTGAGAAATTAAAACCCGAAATTCTTTTGAATATACTAGGAGAAAAAGCAAATAATTTAATGGTTTATCTTCGAGAAGAGGATTTAGGTGATTATGATAAACTAACAGCAATTGTGTTAAAAGAATTTCAACCGACCCCCTATGAATGCTTAAATCAGTTTAAAAAAGCTCAAAAATTACATAACGAAAGTTATGTTCAATTCGCGTCCAGATTAAGCGCAAATTTCAATTACTATTGCCAGTTGCGGGAGGTAAACGATTTTAAATCAGTTTGTGAGTTAATTATATCAGATACGATAATAGAGACTTTAGACAGAGAATTAAGTGCGCATATTGGCATTAAACAAGGCGAAATGTGGTATAAACCACAAGAGTTGGGTCGTGAGTGTGATATTTTTATATCATCCAAAGGAAAAATTAAAGAGAGAGAACAAAGTTTATTTCCAAAATATAAGCGTAATGATGTCTATAATCATCGTGGTTCGAATAATGTTGCAAGTGTTAATTTATCTTCTATTAAAAATGTGAAATGTTTTTGTTGTAAATCAAACGAATTCCACCCGCTGTATTTATGCCCCAATTTTAAATCTCTCAGCGTCAGTGAAAGAGTGGATTTCTTGAAATCCAATTATCTGTGTTTCAAGTGTCTTTCTTCGGACTGCAATGTTAGAAAGTGCAGGGCGAGGAACTGCTTCTGTGGAAAGCCACATAACCGCCTTATTCACTTCCCCCAAACGAACAATAAATCTTCCGCACGAGATTAAACTAGCAGATTATAAATTTAATATTCCTGGTAAAATTGATGTGTTATTAGGGGCGGAAATATTTTACGAATTACTGAGACCAGGCCAAATTTATTGTGGGGATTCTCAACTACTCTTACAAAATACTGTGTTCGGATATGTCGCTAGCGGAAGTGTAGGAGGTGAAGTGAGAAATAATAATATTCATTGTGGGTTAATAAGAGATAGTAATGAGTTGAGTGATGATTTTAATTTAGTGAAAGGACAACTCGGAAGTCTTATGAGAAACGTGCAAAGTGATAAGGTGTTGTATTCTGAGTATTGTAAGGGTGTAAAGAGTTATTTTGATGAGGGAATAATTGATGAGGCAACAAATCCTTTTATTTCAACAAATAACCCAGTGTTTTGTCTTCCTCACCAAGTGATGATAAAAAATGAATCTCTCGCAAAGAAACTGCGAATAATATTTGACGCTAGTGCACACGAAAGAACGGCGCTGGAAAAGGAAATGATATTGGGAAAAGAAAGGTGCAAAATAATGCAAGAGCAAAAACAAGTTAAAAGTGAACGAGCCAAAATGCTTAGTGTTGATCCAGATGCTGTAGCACGACCTGTCGCTATCGGGGAAGAAAAACATTTATCTAGAGACTCATTTAATGTACCGCCGATTTCTGCTGATGATGAGATGTATGAAGAAAAAGAAGAAACATCAGTCGATGTGATAAAGGATAAAGCTAAAGAAGATGTTAATCCTGTGTGTGTTAACTCGAATTTAAAGATCTCAAGCAACGTTATACTTGTGCCCCATCATTCGTGTTTTAAACGTAAAAATTCGCAAGATAAGCGAGGAGTAGAAAGACATGCTTTGGAATTGCTTGATTTTATCAAACGATTTGGTATTATGAGAAGGCGACAAGCATTGCGAGAAAGAACGAAGACAACGAAAGCTGAACTGCGTAAAAGAGTTAGACTCAAACTGAGATTTAGTGAATACTCTCAAAAACATCAAAATAGTGTTTTTAAACGGCGAGTCCAACCGGAAGTGACCATCATGGAGATTTGTGTTGTGAAGGAAAAGCCCAGCTTGTGCGGGACAAAAAGAAATAGAGTGAAAAGAGCACAGCAGAGACCCCTTCCTTGGACGGCATCAGGCGAAAAGTTACGAGGTGAAATCGGAACCTGAATGGAAAACTACCGAAGTCCTTGATCCCGCGAGGGGAGAATTCTTGCTGGGACCGAGAATGTCCCCCTCCTCTGCAACACCAGTTGAAACACAAGGGGAACCGGACATTTGTCCCCCCCCCCAAACGAACACTCTTGAGGAGGAGCCCAGGAGGTAAAATAATCGCCATTGCCCAGGAGGTAATATAATCAATCCTTATCTAGGTTGGACATTAAAAATTCATATAATGTATCCTTATTATTTTTTCTGTTATCGTTGTATATGCATATATGTTAACCTTAATATTCATTTAAGGGTGAAATTTTCATAGTTTGCTAAGAAACTGTCTATCATTGAATTATATACGTATTTAGTGTTGTTTGCATGTGTGCTCTTAAAATTAATTCAATAATGCTATTTGTGAAGCTTGATATTTATAGTAAAATAATTTTGGTTTGTTTACTTGCTATTTGAATATAGAGAGTGAAAAGTTAAGAGAGCATTTTGTTGTATCATAAATCTTAATTCTTTTCTAAACTATTAATTACTTAGATTTTGTGAAATTTCCCCTGTGTGTGTTTCTTTGTAAGTAAACAGTATTGTCTTCATTGCTCAACATTTTTTAGGATAATTCTTAGTAATACTCTTACGTGAAGTGATTTTTATGTACCTATATGTTTCTAGTGTAGTGTTTTTTGGCAAAACCTGTTACGTGTTCACAAGTTATGGGTCAATTGCCAGCCGAGAGAATATCTCAAGAGTTTCCTTTTAGCAAAGTGGGAATAGATTTTTGTGGAAATTTTTGGATTAAATATCCTAATCAAAGAAAAGGAGTTTTAAATAAAGTCTTATGTGTGCATTTTCGTGTGCATGGTGACAAAGGCGTGTCACCTCGAAATAGTTACAGAATTATTTAGTGAGGCTTTCATTGCAGCTTTAAAAACGATTTTTTTAGTAGACGAGGAAAATCGGAACGTATATTTTCAGACAATGCTACCAATTTTGTTGGCACGCAATTAGAGCTAAAAAGACTTAGAAAAATTATGAGTAATAGCAACAGTAATTTGAGTAACTTTTTGTGTGAAGAACGTGTTGAGTGGAGTTTTATTCCACCAAGAGCACCAAATTACGGAGGCTTGTGGGAGGCCGAGTGAAATCCGTCAAATATCACCTCAAGGCGTGTAATGGGAAATTTAAGATTTACATACGAAGAAATTTTAACTATTCGTAACCAAATTGAGACAATTCTTAACTCGCTTCCCCTCTACCCTTTGTCGTGTGACCCTGACGATTTTGACTCCTGGTCATTTCCTAGTTGATCGCCCTATTACAGCCATTGCAGAGCCAAGTTTAACTGAAGTGTCTGATAACAGGTTAAAAGTGTGGCAAAAGCTAACAAAAATTGTGCAACAGATTGGAAATGTTGGTCAAACAATTATTTAGGTATACTTCAAAATTGAAATGAATGGTATTTTGCAAAGAATAACGTAAAAATAAATGATATGGTAATTCTGAAAGAAGATAATTTACCTGTGTGTAACTGGCCTCTTGGTCGAATTCTTGAAGTGTACTATGGTAAAGATAATAAAATAAGAGTAGTGCTAGTGAAAACTAAAAATGGAGTTTTTAAACGTCCTATAACTAAACTTTGTGTTTTACCCTTTTCAAGTGAATAATGTATGTAAAAATTTCAAATCTGTATTTTTTCAATTCAATTTTGTGTATTTGTGTACTTTACCTTTTTGTGTATTGTTGTTTTTATATTGTGCATTATTGTGTTATTTGTGAATTGTTGAATGTGTCATTCAACCCGGGGTGGATGTTCAGTGTTGAACAAATAATTCTTGTGACGCTCACAATAACAAGTGAATATTTGTTGCGAGAGGGCGCTAGTGTGTATAGAGTCAGTGTATGTGTAAACTTTGTGAGAGAAAGAGCGTAGAGGAAAACGCTCTAATAAAATTCTTGTTACTACGGTTTCGTGCCATTTAATTTGTGGTGTAAACAATTATAGAGAAAAACAAAATGTGCAAACCTGTACCAGTGCGCGTAGATATGCAGTAACAAATCATTTCAAGAAAGAATTGTGCAATTCATGCAAAAATTCTAGTTTGTGTATTGTTTACTGGGGGGAAGAGCAAATGGATTTGGTCAAGATTTAAAAGTTGTACGTGCTTTTTATGATTTTATTATGAATGAAATTAAAACTTCAAAACGGATTCTCCCAAAGCCCAAATACTAAATCTCATTTTGATTACTCAGATAATTAAAAATCTAATTCGTAAGAATAGAAAAACTTTCCCATTTTTATATATTTGTTTTTGGTGATATATGTATATCCCATGTGTGTGAAATTCAATACCTTTATTATTAAAATATTTTAAGATATTTATTTAAACAAATGCACATATACAGTTATTAGATTTTGATATATTTTACTTATAAATTGTTATTTGATTTTGCTTTCTTTCGTGCACAATATTTAACATGCGAAGGCTTTTAAAATGATGGAAATAAAAAATAAAGGCATAAACATATCTTTTGTACATGTTGTGCATTAGCTCTGAGCATGGAATTAGCTCTGAAGTGTGTGTATTTATCTTTTTTTATAATTATTAAGATAAAGTTTTATGAAATATTGACCTTTCATTCGTTTTCTTCTATATATTCATTATGGCAGTATACTGTTTAATTGTTCTACATTTCTGCAATTTTTTATGGTAAGCAGTTTTAAATAAGCTAATTAACATTTCATAAAAGTTTCAGACTATTCGATGAGTATTATATCATGCTATTCATGGAATGAAAACTTTAAACTCACATTTCTCCATGCTGAATTTTTGTATATATACTGTTATTCAAAACCCTAAGGCTTTTTTGATAATTGAAGTATGGGTTTGAAATTTTTTATACATATTGTAATGTCTTTTATTACTTTCTTTTTACTTTATGACACATTACGTCGTGTCACCAGAACAGGATTCTATCTTTCTCTTTCTCAATACAACCAAAACACAAGCGCGATTCACCGCGCTCCCAAAAACGAGGGACTCTCTCTTCCCTGACCGTCCCGTTCGAGGGTCAATCACCTTCTCCCTAAAAACAGTAACCCACCGCCTAAGACGCACTAAATAGCGCCAACATTCCATAATCTTCCGCCAACAGTAGCCAGACACTACACGTCGCCGCCAAGATTATGGTTAATTACAAATTAAGCATAAATCTGAAACAAAAAAAAAACTGACTACTTTGGCGGACCTCTCCCTAAAACTACACTACTACATACACAACAGTACAATTATTGGCAAATAACAAATATGGATTACCATAATACACTATACTAGAAATATATAAGAAAATTCAAAATCAGCACATTCACATAAAAAGTATTACCAAGAATTATCCAAAAATAATTACTAATGCTAAGCAATAAAGAAAATACAGTTTACATCAAAGAAACACACATAGGAAAATTCAAAAAATCTAAGTAACTAATAGTTTAGCAAAGTATTAAGAGATTCATGATACAAACAAAATACCATCTTAACTTTTTCTCTCTATATTCAGATAGTAAATAAGCAAACTAACATTATTTCACTATGAATATCAAGCTCTACAAATACCATTATTGAATTAATCTAAGAGTACACAGTTAAACCACACTTAAATAGTAAATAAATTCAATAATAGACGGTTTCCAGCAAACTATGAAAATTTCACTTTAAATGAATATTAAGGTGGACTTCTAAATGTACTGAAAAGGTCAGGGTACTTTAACTTAATGAAATCACATTATTTGGATATGAAACTTTTGTTGAGAACGTAAATTACTCATATAAATCCACCTTAAAATGTAAAAATGTCAGAAATGGTCTAGAAAATTTTTAAATTACGAAAAATACATATATTTTTGCTTCCAAAAATGCTCGGACGCCATGTGTGGCAAGCTTTATTTTAATGACTGCAGATGGCGCTACGTGTATGCAATCTACGTACAAAAACTTTTAAAACATTACTTTAGAAGAAAAATTGAGCATAAACTGCTTTAAATACACAATAAGAATACTTTATTTTATGAAAAAGAATATTTTGCTACATGAATAATGA
>BMAO01037039.1:0-30546 GCA_019973975.1 Trichonephila clavata
GCAGGGGTCGGCAACCTATGGCACGCATGCCAGATGTGGCACGCGAAGCAATTCTCAGTGGCACGCCACCACTCTACAAAATTATAAGATAAAGTTAAATCGTTCTGTTTCTCCTTTTAACACCTCACACATTTTTTATTTGAAGGTTTTTATCCTTTCTGTTCACTGTCATAAAACAATTCTGCTGAATCAGCTTGCTTGTAGTTTGTATTATTTATGTACAAGAAAAAAATTCCAGCGTTTAAATGTGACTTATTAGTAGTATTAAATATTCAACGCAAATGAAAATTGCTGAGTAATATTTATAAAATGAAGTATCGCTCATTACGGTCCAGTGAATAAAAAAGAAAGTAGTTTGTTCTCATTTGAAATATATTTTGAGTCCATTATTCCGAATCCTGTGTCAAATTGAAAGTCACAAATTATACCCTTGATATTGCGACATTAACTAGAGCTCTGCAGGTACAAGGCTCGCCTTAAAAATTTGAATTTCTTATTTAACTTTGTTGCATGAACACTTATATTGTCTGTTGTTTATTTCTTATTTCATAAATATTTTTAAAAATGCATAATATACGTACAATTTTGTTTTTTCATTTATATTGAAGAGTAGTCAGTCATATTTTAAGTTTTTGCTCCTTATTTAAAAAAAAAAATTCTTAAAAAACACATATTTATGTACACGGTTTTATTTATTTATTTTTTGTGTTGAAGGAATAGTTTTTTATTTCATGTTGTTTATTTTTATGTCAATAAATATCTTTAAATGATGCATGATTAACATGTAAAAATTTCTAAATCTGTATTTTGATCTCTATTTCTTAACTCTGCATGTATTCTCGTGGGAATCGAATTGTTTTAAATATTTCTTATTGCATGGCACGCTGAATCATGTTGGTAGATTGGTTTGGCACGCCACAGCTAATAAGTTGCCGATCTGTGCTGTAGCGTATATTCCACTTACTCCAATCCATTGCCTTTTGCGGCACCAGGTGTGATAAACCAGAGATTGTTGAACGTGGAGTGGAGATCTATTGTGTTTTTCTTGTTGCCGGTGATTGTCTTCTGTTGGTCTGAAGGAGGCCAGTATAACACTTAAAACCAAACTGTCTACGACCTAGACACACTGGATCTACACATGGAGTCTTGTTCTGTGGAGCAAATTCCTTTGTTAGCAGTGGTGATCCCGAACACACTAACAGCAAATATGTGCGTTTTGCAGTTCAACCTATAGTACTGCCATTCATGAACAGCATTTAAGGGGAAGTTTCATAAAAGGATAACGGTCTCCCTCACACCACTGTTGTAACAATTACTCTATAGAGTTTGGATATGTTACCTTCACCTGTTAGATCACCATATCTTATTCCGATTGAGCATGTGTGGCATATGATTGGATTAGAACTCCACCATTAACAACAGCCAGCACTGACCGTCCCAGTATTTACACAGCAAGTACAAGAAGCACGAGACTCCATACCAGAGAGTCACTCTCGATACCTGTCTGGCACAATATATGCACGCTTGCATTCAAAATTCTGAATGTTACTCTGGCTAATAATGTGACATCATTTCATGTTTGAAATGCATGTTATTGAGATTAATTTAACATATTATACTGAAACTTAATGTAATTAAACATGTTAACTAGATAATTGTACCTTCCATATTTCATTTCTCTAGACTAATTTTTTCTTGGTGTTGAGAGTTTTAACTCCGTCAGCGTATTTATTTAAAAAAAATGTATATTGCTTTTAAAAAAGTATCTGTTATAAAATGATTCTGTCAGTTTATTTTTACATGTAATTTTTTCATACGTTTAATTAATTTTATTTTTATATGTAATTTTTTTCAAAACATGAATTTATTTTTTAGGACATTTATCGATAACTAGCAGCTGAAATAATTTGCATTGATTGGAAAAAAAGAAATGTTAATTCAATGTTAAATAAATTTGTGAAGCTAAAATTGAGGTTAAAAATAACATTGTGAAAATATAGCCACCATTTCATAAAAAAAATAAACAAATAAGCTTTTTGAGAAGGTAAAAGTGGGGTTAAAAAAACTTTGTAGAAAAATAGTCACCTATTTAAAAAAATAAATGTGTGCTTAATTTTTTTCCCCTGTAAACATTGCCGATATTTCCACTTGTATAATGGGGACATCACTTGTTATACATCACTTGTAGTGTTGAAATATTTTGATGTATAAGTGTAAATACTGCTACTTAATGGTAAAAATGAACTAATCAACATTTTAAATAAGTTCTACTGAACATTAGGATATATTTTAAAACATGACTTTATGTATTTTTAATCTAAATATATTTTACCTATGAAACCATGACTGAGTTTTAGTAACGAAAAAAAAGAGGTTCTTAAAAAAGTTTGCAATTTTATTTTTCTCCTTTTTTAACAGACATTTTAATATCAATTAAAATTAAATATTTAATTTGTAAATCATGCTTAGATTTTAAAAAAACCACGTAAAATCCAATAAATGAGTATTTAAATTAGTTTTTGATGATGTTTTCAAATTAGATGAAGCAGATGCATGCATTTGATTTCAGATGATCCTAAAGATTCATGATTTCCTCACTTAGTGAGACTTTTGCTTGTTGTTTCTGTCGATGCTCATAGACTTCGTGATCTCGTAGTGTTGAAGCTGGAAAAGTGGGACCTAGTTCAGATACCATCATTTGATTTAAAATTGCATGGTCTGTTACGAAATAGCCTCAGTAAATTTTGGCAGAGCGAGAATAGAAACTAACAATCAAAAAATGAATTATCCATGGAAGTTTTATTACACAAAGTGTTTTGCTACCATTGCATTTTATATGCAATGCCGGATTTATTATGGCATTTTGTGCTAAATACAAATAAAAATAGGGGACCCAGATTATAGTAATTAAACTATCAATATATACTCCATAAAAATTATTAATATAATATACCTTTGTATAAAAATATATACTCTATAATATATATATATATATTATATATATATAATATATATATATATATTATATATATATATATATATATATATATATATATTAATATATATATATATTAATTGTTATTGGTCGAGACAGGGAATTTAAACCTAACATTGATTTTTATCCGGATTATTTAAAATTGATACAGACAAATTTTAACTCAAACAAAGTTGAATTCTTAGATTTAGATTTACATTTCATTGACAACAAACTATATAGCAATATTTATGATAAAAGGGATGCATTTAACTTTAATGTTATAAAGATCTCAAACTTCAATAGTTGCATACACATATCAATATTTAGAAACATAATATTAAATTTCTTGATGAGAAATAATAATTTAACTACACATAATATTGATAAGTTCAAGAACATTCAAAAAATTTTATTTAATTGCATACAGAGTGATTATCCCATCAACTTCTTGAAATCATACATAGATCAAAAACATTTCTTAAATATCTTTTAAACTCATAAAAATTGGCAACTTGTGACAGATTCCACGATAGGTTTTGCGAAATGCACAGATCCACCACACAACATTACGTCCACAAAGTCAGCTTGTTAGTGGTCCAGCTGTGTAGAATATGTTCATTCCACACACTGGTTACATTTTGATACACACACATACCAACGTTTACACGACTATACTTTAAAATTATTAGTGACCAACCAAAATTTCTATGACCAATCAAAAAACTTTTTGAATGTAATCTGGCTTTCATCTAATATTACATATTTAAACTCGAAAGTAAGAATATTGATGTTTTGGGTTATAGCGTGGCATTAGTGGGAGTGATGAATAATGTAGGAGTTGTGATTGATGTAGGAGAAATGAAGAATTGTTGAGAAATTGGAATACCGTTCATCGATTTCATTTATTAATAGGATGATTTGGGGTGAGTTTTTTTTTTTGATGATGATTTATGTAATATGTTTTGATATTGAAAACAATTTAATTTTTGAATGTACTACACTCTTGTTTTGAATTTTCAAACTTTTAAGGTTTTTCATTCTATACAACCATTTCAAGGATCGGTGCATATTCTTTGATTTTTTTATGGATGTTTTATTATGAACTAAGGTGTTTTTGCATTTTAACATTTTTATGTTATACCTTTCAGAATGCGATGGCGAATAGTTTAATTTTTTTAGGTATTAAAAAGAGAAATATTTTTTAATTAAATTTTTAAAAGAAAAGTTTTTTTAAATTTTAAATTTTTGTGAATTTGGATATTTCCAGATTAGTTTACCAAGTTGCAATAGGGGGAAGGTTGGCGCCATCAAACTACTTTAACCCCACTTATCGGTCCTAAGTCCAAGGTTTCACTTGGATATTTTATAATTTTTATCTTATACAATTTTAATTTCGCTTGAAAACGTTGATATTCATTATTTTTATTCGCCATTGAAATTTTGAAATATGATGTTGTAATCTAGGATTTGAATATGATTTGAATATTTGAATCGTTATATTAGTGTGAGGTATTTTGGATATATTTAAATATATATATATATATATATATATTATATATATATATATATATATTATATAATAACACTTCTCCCCTAGGAGCGAAGCGTGAGCATATTGAAAATTCGAAACCAAACCAAATGATTATTTGAAAAATATTATTAATTCATTGAAAGTAAAAAAAAAAATACATTCTGACGTAATAAGAAATAAAAAAAAACATTTACTATGATATAATACACTTATAAATGTATCAGTACTGCTCAATGTATTTTATTATTAATTTAAGAATACTAAGTTAAAAACAAGGTTAACAATTAGCATTGACCTCACGGGCTTGTCCTATACGTACGTAAAATTATATACAAGAATTAACACTTATCTACATAATTTGTATGGTTTATAATAAATCCCTTAACTACCAATTAAAAGTTACGCTATTCACTTCTCAATGCCACCGTTTTGCACGTATGCAAGTGTATGTGGTGTGTTGGGGGAAGGAGAAAGGGAATAAATAAGAAAATCCTCTGAAATTAGTAAATCCTTCGCAAATACTGTGGACTTCATTTTATTGTATTCCATAGCCTTCGGAATAGTTTTATAAATAGCAGTGAATAGAAAATATCGTATTTTGAAAAGACCTATATATATACGTCATAGGCAAGTTACGCAATGACGGAGTGAGGCATTTCTATACGCTGGCAGCACTTAAGAAGTAAAAGTCGTATTGTAGCTTTAGTTTCAGAGTATCGTATTGTCGAATTTAATGCATTGTTATTGCACGGAGTGGCGATAAAAATTATTATTAAATTTTGGGTCACAGGCAGTGAAAGTTTGAGAAGCGCTGCATTAAGGCCACAGAAACTATAAACTCACAGAAAGCTACTATATATATGAGAAGATATAAATGTTTTCCATGGTGATAACAAAGCAACTTAAAACTTCTAGAATATCCAAACTTGTACACAAATTGATGCCAACCGGAAAAATATAACTCCTAATTTAATTTTTTGCAAAGTTAGAATGCTAACTAGAATCATTACACACATAAATATATTTTGAAAGTTCATATAATAAGACATGAATATATGTGTGTTATGAGTATGTATTTCCGTCTTATAAACAGAAAGGGGGAAGGGGTTGTATAACCTCAAACCAGGTTAATTTTTTTTTATATAATTTGTTTTTTTTTTAAACTATTCTACTTCAATATTATTTATAACACTGTAGCATCCGCATCATATTTCCAATACTTGCTTCATGCTTTCATGTCTTGTGTTCAAGCATTCGATATATCTAGTATAAAACACATTAAAACTATATATATGTTTATGTGTGCGTTATTAAGAATTGAGCAATGATAATTTTATTTTCTTCATACTGTACTGTAAAATTGGGTATAATTTTTAAAATTTAAGATAATGTAAAATAAACTTAGCATTAAAAATATAATTTAGTTAGTTGGACAGTTTTACATATATAAAGTATGATATTTTAAATTAACTTTATTTTCAGTGAAATTCCGTCATTTGTAAGGCCCTTCTAACAAAGCGATTAACAGCACATTTGACATTTACAATATTGCTTTAAAAACATTTTCTTTAATACCTTTTTATTAGAATCTTTATTTCTTAAGATAGAATGATTGTGAAATCTATCCCCCCCTTCCATTCCCTACTGACTGAGAAGTCCCGGATGTTTACCCCATGGCCTTACGGAAAAGCTATTAAGTGAAAAATTATGTCAGAGATAAGGATGTAATTGAATTTGCCTTGAGAAAACAGTGTTCAAACTTTCTGACGCACTTAAGATGATAAAACCATCCGTTTTGAGGGAAATTAAATTATAAAACTGTTTTGTTGCTCGCATAATAGAAGAATTTCCAAACAACGTACAATTTAAGAGTTTTAAAAATGAATTTTGTGTGTGAGTGTGTGTGGAAAGTAGATTTAAAATATATTTAGAAGGATTGTAAATCAAAATATGCTGGTAAAAAAAGTTTTATATCGTGCATGTGGAACAAATATATGTTGACCAGAATATTATTAATCTCTTTCAAATATTATTATTAATGCCACCTTTATTCCATCTTAAGAGTTAGTTTAAATTTTAAAAATTCATGAAAAAGGAGGAAATGATGATAAAGAATTGCAATTTGCTAAAACATGATCACAATATGGTCGGATTTTTTTAGGTTTCTCCATTGAATCCAATATTCGAGTCATGTTGTCATTTAAGACCTGCAATGTAGAGTTTTTGATGCATGTAAAATCTGTCGCAGTTCTAAGTGTGTACAGTGAAAATCATTTAACACGAAACTGAGGAGAATGAAATATTTTTTCGTGTTAAAGGAAATAACGAAAAAAAAAGTATATTCAGCAAAAGTAAGTTTATTAGCATGCACTATATTTACATAAGCATCACACATAAACATTTCCCTAACTTTCTTCTTTTATTTATTGTTATTAAGCTACTGAACCGAGCTTAATTTATCACAGCCCATGATGGTCAAGACCTACTGGACCTATTGCAGTTAAAGTGACCTTAGGTTCTGGGTTGCATGTGCAGATGTCCCGGTCAAATGATCAGTCTGAGACAAAACCCGAACGAAAGGCTGATTCAATCTTGCCCAGCCTGTGATTTGAACCTAGCACCTGTGGCGTGGGAGCGCGAAACACTATCATTCAGTCAATGGGTACGTTACATGTAGATGCAAGAAATATAAATATAATTAACTTTATAACAAAAATATTTTTTTTGGAAATACTTTGTAAAAACCATATTTCAAATATAGTTTTAATATATGTTCAGACATAAATATGAAGTTTAAATCCTTTCATCCTCTGTGATACTTCATTCCATTCAATCTTCCTCCACATGTGATGTAGAAGCGCGATGCACTACCACTCAGGCACTAGGCTTGATTGTTACTAAGTTAGGAATGCCAAAATTCTTACAGGTTTCCGATTTTGTCTTCTGTTTTTAATCGACAGCCTTAAGCAAAATAGCAGTTTGTGCTATGAAAAAAAATGGGTTGGCATAAAAAAATTCTTCCAAAATAGGAAAAGGAAGATCAAAACGCTAACAAAACTCACGGATTTTTACTCGCAAAGTGATGTACTCGCTACTGATTTTCAAAGCCAACTGATGAGGGATGACATGTTTTTATGTGGTGTTCGTAAGGGAGAGAGAGCGATAATTGCTTATATAAGCAATACGGGTTTGTATCTCAGGCTATTCTGAGGATATCTAAAAGCCAAGTTATCCTTCTTTCAACGAAACATGTGAAATTACCTCTTTTCTTTTCACCTTTTGCCCTTATATTAAACCTGCGCAGTTGGTGTTTTCGTATTGTGTTTATTCTCAGAAGAGAAAATATTTCGTGATAAGAGATTTTTGTTTCGTTTTTTGAGAAATAAAAAATGTATGTGTATACATAGAGTAGTTTGTCGGGGTCGTACTATGAGGTTTTAACCAATATTTCGTCAAAAACGTTTTCGTTTTAGAGTAACTGGGACGCCTGAGTCATGGAAAAATGAACTCTGTTGGCACCAAATTTAAATGGTTCTCAGTTGCTTAAATTAAAAGCGACAGAAGTAAACTTTTTACGTTTAATAATCTGTATATTTATGTACCTGTTAACTATAAAAATGCATTTGAAATTACAAATAAATCTGAAAGAGCGGTAATTAATCAATAACTATTTTTATTTTTTATTTTCAAAGCATGTTCTTACCTTTAGGTACACTTTGCATAAAATCCACTGCATATATAACTACAAATTTCTACAGAGTTTTGCGAACATAACAATCCATAAAATAAATAAAATTAAATTAAAAAAATACAACTAATTGTTTTTTTTAAAAAATTGAATTTAGTGATTTGAATTTAATTAAATTGTATGCAGAAATTGTGCTACATCTAAAATTTGTGGATATAATATGCAAAATATCAGCACTACAGGTAAAGTAGATTTTCAGAAAAGTGTAACAGAATCACCAAAAAATCCATTTTGAGAAAATTGCAAATAAAGATATTTTCATCTATGATTTGTAAAATAATATTTTTAATAAAATATAAAGCCATGTCAATATTAATTGTATAGTTTTGCAACATTTCTCAGTTTTTAAATGGTAAGTTTAAAATTATAGATTATTTAAAAGTATTTTTAATTGCTCTTTTCTTACTTCATCAACACGTGTCTTTACCGATTCATATTTTCTTCCATTTAAAATACAAAAGTTTAATGTCTATAAGATTTAGTACTTTTACTTCACTTTGAACACCATCATTACATGATATTACATAATTCCTTTCACGTACTTTTATTGTTTTAAAAATAAATAAAGAAAATATATTTTCTTAATTTAAGAAGTAAATTTGATGCCTAATTTAAATGGAACTCTGTTTTTAAAAATTATAACAACAGTATCTCTGTTTTGTATTTTATTCATGAGCATTCAAATGTTAACAATAAGCAAATAAGAAAAACGAAATGTCTTTTTTACAAGATTTGTATTTAATTTAGAACAATCGCCAAGATCCATTTTGTACTATATCCACGTAATTTATAATTTAAGAACTACACTGAATATTTATAAATAAAAAAAAACTAGACATAACAAAAAACAATTTTTTTTTATCCAAAATTTTGTAACTAATCATTTAAATTTTCCATAATTTTTGCACAAAAAATGCAGAATTTTCAATAAAGGTGAACATATAACAGAAAAAATAACATTCTTTGTATAAAAATATTAGTGTTTTTATAATACATATCAAATACGCTAAGTACTGTGAGGAAAGTGTACCTGAATCACAGCTACATCACATTTGCTTACAATTTCAAAATTCAATTTTCCAGCGTTCTTTTTATCTAAGTATCATATGCAGTGTATTTATAGATGCAGCAAAGGTCCCTTTATTTTTTAAAAGTAAAATAAAAAAATACAATATTTGAAGCACTTTCATGTCCCAGTTATCTTAAATATAATTCACTGAACTCACTTTGGCGTGGTGTGGAAAATCGGAGATGAAATACACACACACACACACAATTTAAGAGATCTTGGTAAATGTGTAAACATATAAAAGGAGTAAAAAAGTTTGAAACTGATTTCTTCAGCTAAAAATAGATTTTTAGTTAAATTTTTAAAATAACTATATATGCTATGTGTGATTCCTGGAATGAGCATGCACTAGACGTTAGGATAGTGCATACGCAGTCCATGTGAAGGACAGAGAATGAAATATATTTGACCTTCATCTTTCTAGTGCCGGTGGCTTGTTATTCCGTACCTCTAACTAGTTCAGTTTGCGTTTCATCCTTGTTTGACAAAGACGTTGCTGTGTCGAAAGACCTCAAGCATGATAATCTTAAAAATCGAACTGCGCAAAAATTTATAACTCCTCGTGAAATTTAAAAAAAAAAACTGCAGCATAATGTTTTAAAATGTTAGAAAAAGGTGTTTAAAAATAATTGCACGTCACAAAGTCAAACTTTTGAATGACAGAGGTAGTTTTTCAAAGATCGGGGGTTTGTCGAAAATAATGAACTTTCTGGTCAATCTATAACAAGAACCAGTCATGATCATTGTTTTTGTTCGATTTTACTTGCACCATCGTGATTGAATGGGTACTTCAAGAGACCAAACGGTAAGACAGCAGTCATTAAGGTACTTAAATTTAGTTATTTAATTGCCAAACGTCGTATATAAAACAAAGCCATGTTTCAAACTTGAAAAGCACAATTCATCTTTATACGCAATATTTCATTTTGAATGCTTTAGATCTCGCAATAATTCTTTTTCTAAACTAAAGCTGAAATGTAAATTTTATCGTAAGAAATAATTCAAGCCCTCATAATATAATTAAATTGCCTTTTTGAGGTTTCTTAACTATCAACGCACTAAGAAGGAGTTTTTTTTAAAAAATTGTGTCAAAAATACATGCTGAAAAGCAATAACGAATAATAAGCAATAAAAATAATAACGAATCTAAAACTTTCGTTAAAAGAGTTATTTCAAATGTTCATTATGTAAACTATTTTTTTTATACTTACATGATAAATGTTGTATTAATTCAAATGACAATGGACATATTTATATTCCCAAAATATAAATATTTTTTCTGATAACCTTTATGTATTTGCTGCTTATTATTCCTTTCCAAAACCATTGTATTTAAAAACAAAATAGAGGGGAAAGTCAAACGATTCCAGTTATTGATATTAATGACATTCCCCATTGTTAAATGAATTTGTTTCAAATGAAATGTGTAATTGAGTTTAGGTTCAAAGGAATAGTTACATGATTAATTTTCCTATGTTGAGTAATTTATTCAAGCAAGCAAAATTTATTAGGGATTTGTCAATATGCTCTGTACTCTGCTACATTTATACTATTATTTATCATCGTATTCTTTTAGACAATATGTTTTTTAAAGAATTTAATGTAATGGAAAATATCGGAATCTTTTCTCTTTTCTTTGTCGCAATAGAATATATTGGGAAAATATGTTCCTGAACATTGTTTTGCCATATGGAAATAATTCATAGTAGGGAGCGATACAGTTTAAAATAAATAAGTAAATATGTATTTTCATTACCTTTGAATGGATTATATTTAACAATTAAACGGCAAAAAAAAACATCTGTAATATTGCATATAATACTGGAAGAAAAAAATGTTTATAATGTATTTGTCATAGTTTTATTTGAACCTCACCCATTGTGTTGATCCGAAGTAATAAATTGAAAAATAAAATGCTTTTTTTAAGATAGCATTTAAAAAAAACGAAAATTTAAATTAGCTCTCGTGTTTCTATGTATAAGAAACAATGTATCATTTGCAAAATGTGTCAATTTATGTTGTTTTTTTTTTTAATTTGCTCCAATACTGCATTTGTGAGCCTTTGTTAGATTAAATGATACTTATTTGAAAATACTCAAAATGTACAGGTTAAAAGCAATAACGCCTAGTTTTTACATGTACTTTTGATCACTGCATTTCTTTAACCATCCATTACACAACAGTGATAATTTTAAAAAATGGAATATTTGCTTTTACATTCTAAATACTTCTACTAAAACGTACCCTTCAACATCTTGCATTTTATTTAGTTTTTAAATTTTTTTAATAAATTTGCATCATCTAGCATGATTATACCTATTTACTTCTAATTTACATACTTGTACGTAAGGCATTGAATAAATTAACTAATTTAGCATTCATTCCTTTAAAAAAAATGAGAAATAATGAGTAAAATTCTGTATTTAAATTACAAAAAAAAAGACATTCTGAATATATATATATATATATATATATATATATATATATATATATATACATAATGATGGGTGGTTTGGAGGCTGGAAGGCTTAGATGCTGATCAGGTTTGAAGATGGCCCCCAAGACCCATGTAATTGGTGTATTCCCCTTGTTTTTTGTTGACAGGATGTTGTCGGATTCCTAAGTAGGGGGTCCCAGCACCCGGTCATGAAAGTTGAATGGACTCATAAATTTGGAGAGGAGTCGTGAAATTTGTAACTTCGTGCTTGGTTCCTGACCAATGACTAAGCGGGACCAAAGGGCTTGCGGATGCAAAAAAAGGGGTAATTTGCCCTCACTTAAAAGCAGGAACCGAGACATTTCTCGGCAGATTAAGAGAGAGATATTCCCACACTTTGCAGGTAACTCCACGCCAGCCTCCCTTCACCTCGCCTCCGTTTCAGATAAGTGAAATGTTTGTAGTTCTCTTATTCTTAAATTTTAACAGCGTTTTTCTCTTATTCTTAAATTTTAATAGCGTTTAATCTAATTTCATGATGTGTTTTAAATGTAATAAACGAATTTGTTTTATTTTAATCCGAGTAATTCATTAGTTTTGCGTTGTCTTTAATTATGATTTAAAGTACTAACCACTATCATGATGCAGACATAAGTTAAATAATCGAACCTGAGTAAATCATAAGATGTTAAATTAAAGCAGTATTAGGAGCGCTGCATCAATAATAATTCAGTGTTTCAGCTTCCTTATAACACTAGGCTGACATGATTAGCCTTTAAATGCCAAAAAAGTAAAAATTATTTTCTTTTAGACAAAAGTAGCAGAAAAGACTGCACTTGAATTTGAGCTATGTTTTCACTGAGAATTGAATCTATGTATAAAATGCAGATATTTAAAATTTTTAAAGAAACTCATTGTCATTTATAAGTAGTGATGTATTTTAAAGCTAATAGAAAAACGTATTAAATGCTTATCAGTATTTTTCTCGAGATCTTTGCTGAAATATTAACCCCGTTAGGAGGCGTACACTCGATACCAATGATAGTGGTCACTTGGAGAGATGGAATAACCTCAATACCTTTTATTTATAATTGTTTTTATTGTACTCGAAAAATCGAAATTAAATTGAAAAATTTATTTAAGAGAAAGTAAACTTATCTACTTTTAATGAGTTTTCAATTTTCCTTTCGAAATTGGATGAAAAACCCAATCGAATTGAACTAAAATATTTCAAAAATGTGCTTTACTTTAATAAAGAACACAAATCACAAACACTTTTCGTTAAGGTATGTGACTATCTTCGGAGCACTTTTATTGAAATATATATAAATTTTCAACTAAATAAATCTTGTTTATATTTGAAATAAGAAATAAAACCAGAAATTCAAACACAATTTCCACAAAATAAAAAATAATTTTGGATATATTGAAAATGTTGAGTGAAATTTTAGTGAAAAATTCCAGTTACGTAAAACTTGTATTCAAAATTCAAATTAATATATTCGAATAATATTTATTCAGTACATAAAAAATATTATTATAGCTAGAGAAAAAATCTTTATTATGCTATTCAAGAAATACATTCATGTCCATAAATTAAGGATAATGAAGTTCAGGCAAAGAAGAGACAGAAGCAAAACTAATTTGACTTATTTGTAAAGTCTATTTATTAAACAAAAGATAAAGAGCGAAAAAGATACTATATGTTTGACATAATTAATAAAAATTGTGATTTTTACTCCCTGGAGCAAATTTCAAAAAAGAACCTATTTACAAAAAACAATATAACATGGTTAGTAGTGTGGTTAATACGGAGTATGTCTCCTGGACGATGCAATACAGGCCTTACAACGCCTACGCATGCTGAGTATCAAATTATCAATCTGATCTTAGGGAATATTACACCACTCATCAAGCAATGTCCGGTAGACAAGTAGGAGGGGGTTAACGGGCTGCAATTCGTCGGCCAAGTATATCCCACACATGCTCTATTTGATTCAAGTCCGGTGAGTATGCTAGAGAATCCATACGGGTGATATCCTCCGATTGAAGGCATTCGTCTTCAATGTTTCACGGTGAGGACGGGCGTTGTCATCCATAAACAGAAATTCAGCACCCATGGCGCCCCGAAACAAACGTACATGTTGTTCCAGAACGACATCCTGATAGATGTGGCCTGTCATCGTTACACTCTGAACATGCAGGTCAGTTCTGGAACCCAGAATAATTCCTCCCCAAACGAGCCATCCTGCACCACCTTAAAGGTGTCGTTCAATGGTGTTCTCTTGGTGGTAACGGGTACCTGACGCTCTCCATATGAAAGTCCGGCGAGAATCAGACTGAAAACTAGACTTGGACTAGTCGGAAAACATCACACAATACCACTATTGCGGTGTCCACAATGCATGCTCTCTACTCCAGGTTAATCGGAGGCGACAGTGAGTTGCGGTAAGGGAAACACATCTGACAGGCCCATGAGCATTTAGACCAATGTGCCCTAAGCGTCTGTACACGATCTGCCTTGAAACTGTCGTACGGTAGCTGAAGACAGCTGACGAGATAGGTCTGATGCTGTGCTCCGTCTGTTTCTTTTGGCAGTAACTGCCAATACCGGTCCTCATTCGGCGTTATAACTCGGGGCAATCTGTGCTGTAACATCTGCTCACATTACCATCATCTTGGAATCGTTGCCAAAGCCTGGAGATGACACTCTGGGCGATTCCAAGTTCCTCGGATACTTCCCCCTGGGTACGTCCACATTCCAGTCTTCTGATAATTCTACCACGTAAAAAATAATCCAAATGCTTCCTTTGTGCCATAACTATGAGGTAATTGCACTGAGAGGCTTTTAAAGCGCTTGTAAACAATTTTACTTCTTTGCCAGCATTCCTTATATACCCCTCTCTTACACTCTCGTCATTGTGACGTACTATCCGCGCCATCTGGTGGTTTCCTGTAATTTGCATATTATTTTTCAAGAAGTATGTGATAATTCTACAGGTGAAATTTTTATTTTAGAGTTAAATTTCTGTGAGAGTCTGAATTAGCCTTAATTTATATACATGAGTGTGTATATATATTTGTGTGTGTGTGTGTTTAAATTTCTGACTCTAAATAAAACTTTTAAAATTATTAAATTGAAGTGTCTTTATCGGATTTGAACCAATTCTAAATTCTATGTAATATAATAGTAAAACATTCATGTTTTCCTTTTAAAATTTGCTTAATACTATTTAACTTCTCACGGCTCAGAATTGCATTTAAAAGCTAAGTGCTTCTTCTAATGTAAAAAGAATAAGCCATATAAATAAAGATATCTTAATTTAAATGTAATAAAAATAGCATGTCACACACATTATCATATTATTTTAAATTTATCACAACAGCATAAATGCTAAAAAATTCTATTCTCGCTTTTATCTGCATATTCTGTATGCAAAAATAAATTCATTTCTTCTTTTGATATCGTTAAATTATAATTAAATGAAAAAGAAAATAATATATAAATGTATATAACTACATTATTTGCTTCAGATATTAAATTCAATACATTTATGATAATTTTGATTACATAGGAAACACAAAATCGTCTGCATAATATCCGTCCAATATTACGATTACTATCTATATGCATTTAAGCGTTGCCTGCAAAATTAGCTTTCCCGGTGCTGTTATTATACTCCCATATCATTTGATTACATATTTTCTCATTTAATAAGTTAGACAGAAATTAAAATATTACAAAATAATTTTATTAAATGAATTATACATGTCATAAAAACACATATAGAAAATGAATACAAGTCCCTTTTTTCAGTTATCCTGTTTAGTTTGTTAGATTTAGGTAATATTTCGGAAAACTAATAAAGAAAACTTTATCTATGAAAAAATATCTCCTAAAGAATGATTTAACTTGAAAGTAAGATTTTCCACATGAAACTCATTATTTTTCTCTTGACTATAAGAAGAAAGGAAACTTTGCTATCTAAAAGTAAATAGTATCTTTATTAGCAGCAGTTTAGACATCCCCTTTCGAAGCAATCACTTCCAACAATGCTAATGAACAGCCACATCGGGCTCTCTATTTAGATCAAGAACTCTTCCCCGAACACCGTGATTGTGTTTAAATGTTTTATCGATCTTTGTAAGATGTACATTGAGTACATGAACGTGCTTAAAAGCATTACAAACAAGACGATCGTTTGGCCACCCATGCTGCTCTATTTCGCAACGTAGAAGAAAGAAGGAAATTGTTATATTCTTAGTTTTCTTTTTTCACTTTTCTACTGATTTGCCCTATAAGTAATTGGAATCTCCTTACCTTGGTGTTACATGGGCCTTACGTTAAAGGTAAGGAAAAAATAGTTGAATATATCGCATTGCAATGGATTTTTCCCTAAGAATTTTAATAACGATTTGCAGATAAACTTAAGACTACACATTATCCTGCAAATTTCATAAAAACTGATTTTTTTAAAATTTTCTTGTGGCTCATATCATTTAGAAGCTTACCACCGAATTTCTGATCTGTTAACGAATTACTTTTTATAATATTGGAAGTTAGCTATGGTTTTAGTTTACGTTGCGGCTTTCTTACGTAATTGCGCTTAAAAATTAAAGGTATGCTTAGCAAAGATGGATTGCGATGTGCACCACAAGAAATAGATTTATTGCACAACAATCCGTGACTACTCTTATGATTCCACGCCAGCTGTAGCGGAGGGGAAGTTAGGGCCTACTGCTGCCAAAACATTTTACTGTAAAACATGCACGTGTGCGACTTTATTTATGTATTAAATGCTGATAAAGGACCGAATAGTAGCATAAGATTGCATTTAAGTTATATCATCGAGATGGTGAAGAAAATATTTCAAAGATCTTGCAATAAGCTTTGTTATTTATGTCCTTTATCTTTAATTACAGTTTTAAATGATATTCGATTTTTCTAAAAAATAATTGAATATGTATTTCATGTATACTTTACATTCACTAAGATGTCTAAAAATTATTTTTGCAGCCGCTGTTGTGTCTTATGTTCAAGACTGGACTGCGACCAAGTTTCTGCAGTGCAACAAAATATTCTTGTGCTCAACAATTCCTTATTGCCAACTAGGCTGTATAATGGCCTTCAATCACCCGATTTCAGTTACGTAGCATCTTTAACACTTGTTCAATGATCCACAGATTACTAGTTTCAAGCATACACATTAATTGGTTTTAAAGGTATTTTGTCAACGCTTGGGCTCAAATATCCAAAGCTTCTTTTTTTCACTGTCGAAATGTGCAGATTAATTTTTGCCACCCTAAAAAGCAACACAAAATACTAGTTTCCAGTTCCTGAAATCAAAAGGGTTCATTTTTATTTTTTTATATCTATTTTCATGGTGTTGGTAATAATAAAAAATAACTTTCATCAATAATCATTCTTGAAGATTATTTATAAATAAAGTATTTATTTATAAAAACACCTTTATATGCTGTAGTCTCTCTTTTTTAATGGCATTAAAAAATGAATTAAGTATTTTCACATTAATATTTTTTCTTGAAACTATTTGTAAATTACCAATAATTCTTTGTTTAGGAGATTAATATCATAATCTTTATAATACATATAATTAAATGAAGCTTAAACTTAATTTTTTCTCCTTCAGTTCGAGGTTTATCTAGTGGTACATAATAGAAATTAATATTGTGTGCAAAATAAAAGAAAATACTTCAACTGAATCTTAATCCTTGTTATTATAGAACTAGTGATTTGCATGTTTACTACCATCATAAAAAACGCATGATTTTTTTAAAATTTCTATTTATTTCACTATTTATTAATTTTAATCTTTTAGTCACAAAAACTTATATACCAAGGTATTAAATACTTTCAAAGAATTATACATAACGTTATTATTTCTGTCATTTACTAGTGGATTTAAGAGTTTTGAAGAAAATCACAAAACAATTTCCCCCTAAATTGTGTTATAAACCTTATCCTTTAAGGCATTTAACTAGCATTGAGGATTTATTTTCTGTAAAGTACTACTTTATTTTTATTTATCCGATTTAAGTGTTATTGAAATGCTAAGTTACCGGAAAAATGCCCAGAAGTTATACTTAGAATCCAAGTTAACTTTTGACATTAAAACTCATAATTAATTACCTTGAGAAATATCTTTGCCACAGGCTGTTTTAGCACAAAACTCAACAAAATAATACATTCTTAACCAAATTGTGCACGTAATACCTTATGGAATATTTCATATATTTTTAAGCTAAGAATTATTTGCTGTGCCGTTAATTTTCTTCCACGATGACAGGTGGATTCTTTCTTTGTCCCTTGAGGGTCTCTGTGTAAATAGTTTATTATCTGCATCTTCTGGGTCTCACAAAGTTTTAACTTTATATATTTACGTAAATTTGTTCAGCTTTTAATTCTTAAGAATTAAATGGATGTAGTATTACAAACAATTGACTTTATTGTTTGAAGTTTTCGCAATTGTTCATTAGTTAAAGGTAGAAGTTATCAGATTGGCTTTCATGTTTTTAAATATTCCTAATGTTACAGTAATTTCTAATGTAGAAATATCCCATACACACCACACACACACACACATGCATACACACACATATATATGTATATAATATATATATATATATATATATATGTAATATAAAAATAGATATTTCTTTTCATAACATTTAATGTGAAACTTAATGATTCAAGATGAATGCCATATTTCGTCCTTCTTTTCCCTCCAGACACTAAGACCTTCCCCTTAGACTTAGTAATGCCTCTGTCTAGAAGCACAGAACCAGTAGGGTCCTGGAAAACCCCATAAATCATGAGATTGGGGGAATTTGCGTGTTCGCTACCTCTTCCTACTTTCCCTATTTAAATATCGTTGTTTCCCAAAGTCGGGACCCTTATGCCTCTTAGAAAGCTTTGTAACACGTTCTTCCAGTGTTCTCCCTACGAAGGAGAGAGAGAGAGAAACTCCATAATTTGAATAAAAATCTTGAATTCCAAAGTTGTTGTTACTGGGTCGTTGAGATATTTCAAGCCGACAGGATTTCATCTAATACTCGGAAGCTTAAAATGTGTCACCGGCATAAGACGAGCATCAAAAAATAACGGAAAAACTCAACGACCCAAGAGATATAAAAATCTATTATAAGAATTGTTGGCAAGGATATATAGCGAAAAAATGGAAGTTATATCAGAGAAGTAATACCTTATAGAAGCAATGCTGCTAAAAAAAATTGAAATTCAATCGTCAAGTTTGAGACTAGGAGTACCGAATCAACAAAGATGCACAAAAGGCTGGATACTATGTGACGGGTGCTTACGCGTTTCACTAACCTTCGCATAAATTCTATATTTTATTTATTTCAACCAATCTCCACCTGGAGCCAAAATTGTGATTTATGCAAATGAGATATTTTAAATAAGTTCGGGTTTAGCGAGTTCGAAAATGAAATGAAAGGGGGAAATGAAATGAAAAGAGAGGAGAGTGAAATGAAATGAGAAGTGTTATTTTAAATGTAAACGTTGTGAGAGTCTACCGTATGTTGTGGATATAACTAGTTCATGAAAGAACTGTGAGATAATTGAGAAAGAAGTCGCCCATTAAAAGAATACAATCCAGATATTAAAGAAGCAGCTAGACGAACCTGCCATATCATAAGAAATCAGGTTAGTTTTATTTATCCCAGTTAAGTATAAGTGTGTAGCCATAATTGTACGCGTCGACCCGTCGTAGATTCAGATAAGATTCCGTCGTTCGTGATTATTGAATCCTTCTCATTCTCCACTGTGTTTTATTGTTCTTAAAATTGTACAGTATTTGTGTAATATCTTAATTAAGAAAAGTCAATAAATAAGATTGATTTGTTAAGATAAGTAGTAATTTATTATGAATTCAACACATCCAAATTCAGGTAATAACCGAAGGGGGGTTGATAATCTTAGAGGTAGCGATAGGCTACGACAACTACTACAGCTCAGTCATCGTATTCAAACTGCTCGTCGGTTTTAGCAATCGTGGATTAGACGCTGATCCCTCTGCAAATCTTCAATATCGGAAAAAAATGATGAAATACAAGAAATCAACTCAGTGTTTTCCCCTTCAGTCGATATTGTTTTTTGGTGAGAACTTTCCATCATTAGTGTATCCAAAATAATAATAATAATAATAATTTTTTTTCTTTTTATTGATTTAATTAAACTTTAAACAATACTTGTGGAAATAGTTTGACGACCTTTTTAAAATTTAAAATTAACATGTTTATTAAATTTGATGTTTTTTGTATCATTTCAAGAAAAATTTATAAGTACCGAGTCAATAAGCAATTTGATTTCTATTTGTGGCTTATGTAAAATTTGATATCTTTATTGAAATAACGTTGATAATATTTTATTTTATTGTATTAAAAATGTATATGAGTGATATTGAAGTAATTTGTGTTGCACTGAAAGAAAGCAAAGCCTCAACGGTTAAATTGTTTGATCAATAATTTTTAAGAATAAAAATACGCGATTAAATCGTACTAGAGTTTTAAATTTCGAAGGATTTAATTTTAAAATTAGGGATAATGAATTTTTAGATATGATAGAAGAAACAGTTGATAAGTTTACATTAAATGAGTTAATTAAAATTTGTGATATTTTAAACATCGCTAGTGAAGGGACGCAATTGGAAGTAGCAAAAAATATTATAACTTGCCTCTGCGATTTTGAGACATTTAAAAATTCCTAACTGATGGGACATCAGAAGAAGAAACAAATGAATTGAGGAAATGCGATCAATCAGTGCAAAACGAAAATAAAAACTGTAATGATAGTCTTTTTAAATTAGATAGCAATGTCAATAGCCTAAATAAATATGATCGAAAAATAATAGTGAGTTTTAACGATATCAAGAGCATAATAACTCCTTTTAAGGGTGAAAGACATGAAAATGTTTTAAATTGGATTGAAAATTTTGAAGCCCAAGCAGAGTTACTCTCGTTGTCTGAAGTTCATAAATTTGTTTATGCAAAACCATGTCTTAGGGGAAACGTTTTATTAGTTATTAGGAGTGAATCCAATATTAACTCGTGGAAACAATTAAAAGAGCTGTTAATGGAGGAGTTTAAAATATCTTTTAATTCGGCTGAGGTTCATGAAATGTTACAAAAAACGTAAAATGAAGAGCAATGAATCCCTTTTAGAATTATTTTACTCAATGAAAGAAATTTCACAGCAAAGTAGAATTGACGAACAAGCCTTAATAACTTATATTATTAAAGAAATAAACGATTCAACACAAAATAAAACAATGTTATTTGGATGTACCTCTATAGTAGAATTTAAGACTAAGTTGCGAGTGTATGAGACATATAAAAGAGAAATGAAGCAGTAAGGATAACTTAATCGTGCGCCTAATGCAAGTATAGAGGTAGGAAAATGGCCTCAAATTCATTGTTATAACTGCCAACAACTGGGCCACAAGGCCTAAGAATGTAAGGCTAAAATGAAAAATCCAAAACCTAAGAATTTTAATTACACGAAGGTGTTAAAAGCTCCCACGACACATACAGTACCAGATTTACCCCTAAATCCCTGTAAGTTTTGCGTGCAAATAGAAATTATGAATACTTTTCATTGGGGATATTCGTTTATTAATAAACCGTATAGAGCTTAAACAACACCTCAACCACAACCAAAGCAATGACAATTACTTGTACCTGGATACTTAAAAAAACAAACTTTCGTACCCAATAAAGGAAAAGGTATAAACGATAACTCGAGTTTATTCAAAAAATAATTGCTAAACATCGATACGGGCTCTACTATTAATATTATTCCTGCTGCAATGGTAAAGAAACTAAATGTTTTAGTTGAGGAACATAATATAGTAAATGTTAAACAAACCAAAAGATTACTGAAACTTAACCAAACATGCACTTTTGACCTGAAAGTTAGTAGATTGGTTAGATCGGTATGGTTTTTCATACTAAACACAGATTTACCTTATGCTCTCTTAGGGTTAGAGAGTTGTATTGAATTTCAGTTGGTAATTGATTGTGTGAAACAAGCTGTTGTGCAGAAAGGTAGAAACTTGATCAACTTCTCCAGTTCTGAATGCAACGACTTGTCTTTTCATATCAATCCTGAAAATAAGGTTAAGGACGGTATTTTTGAAAATGAAATGAAATATGATAGAACTAAATAATGTAGTATAGCAGAAGGTAAAAAAGGAAATTTTTCTGAAGTAAAAAGGAAAGAAAAGGTAAATAAAGATTAAATAAATGCAGTAAAACATAGGACGAGGAAAGAAGAAAAAATAAAATGAATGTCCTGAAATTTTTGAATGTATCCGAGACGGATGCTGACAATGGGTGCACACATAGTCAGATTGAAGTCGAATATAAGTCGGAATCGAAAGACAATGGAGAAAATTTTGAACTAAAAGAAATTTTAGAAAGTTAAGATGATGTGTTTGCTAAAGATAAATAGGATGTTGGAACTATAAGGATAGAACCTCAGAGAGTGAGACTGACATCAGAGTTACCAATATCATTACGCGCATATAAAACGTCACCAAAACAACAGGAAGAAATCGATTGTCAAATTAATGAATTATTAAAGGTTGGGATAATTAAGAAAATTCATCTCCATATTCTGCACCAGTTAAACTTGCTTATAAAAAGGATGAACAGAAAAAGAGCAGATTGTGTATTGATTTTTGGAAACTAAACCAAATCACTAAATCAGATAATGAACCCTTACTTTAATTGAAACACTTATAGATAAATTAGCTCAAAGTAATAATTATTTTTCAAAATTATACATGGCTTCAGGTTATTGGCACATACCAATACATCCAGACGATACGGAGAAACTCGCTTTTGTTACCAATAGTGGATTGTATGAATGGCTAAAATTACCATTTGGTTGGCGCAATGCACCCAGTATTTTTCAAAGAACGATACGCCGAATCCTCACTAAACAAAAAATTAAATTTGCTGCAATTTATTTTGATGACATCATAATATTTTCCGAAAATTACACAGATCATTTAGAACATATCAAAGAAATTCTTACCATTTGCAGGTTAGAAAATATAAAATTAAAATCATCTAAGTGTTCTTTTTTGCAAACTAAAATTCAGTTTTTAGGGTACGAAATTTCTAATGGCATTGTCACTCCAGATAACAGCAATATTGAGGTAATTAAAAATTTAAAACCACCGACTGTGATGTAAAATCTTTACAAAGGTTTCTAGGTTTTATTAACATATATCATAGGTTTATAGATAAATATGCCATGATTAGGCATCCTTTGAACCAGTTACTAAAAAAAAGATAGCTTGGAAGTGGACAAATGAATGCCAGGAATCCTTTGAACTTTTAAAACAAGCTTTGATTTGTAAACCTATTTTGAAAATTTTTAAGCTGAAAAGTGGCTGTAACCTTTTTGTTGATGCAAGTTTAACTGGTGTAGGAGCGGTTTTGAAGCATCCAGATAGCACTGGCGATTTACACCCGTTGGCATTCCACTCACGCTCATTAAAGGATTATGAAAAAAATTATGGGATTACGGAGCTGGAGTGTCTCGCCATAGTACATTCTTTAAATAAATTTCATCATTATCTTTTTGGACAAAAATTTACCATACATGCGGACCATGCAGCCCTAGTCTGGCTCAAAAACGTAAAAAAACTTAAAAGGCAGATTGTTCCGCTGGTTCTTACAATTAAGTATGTATGAATATGATTTTAAATATACAAAAGGTACCACAAACTTCGAAGCAGATATGCTCTCTAGAGATATAACACAGAAAAACACAAAAAGTGAGTGCGTTGCCACAAACCACGCTTATCATCTATTGCAGTTGGATGAAATAAAAGAGGCCCAGAAAAAAGATAATTTAACAGGAAACTTTATTGAAATTAATAATGTCTTATGTGTGTGTAAGAAAAATTTTACTAAAAGAGCTGTCCCATTTTCTTTACGGTACAAATTACTTAAAAGTACTCATGCAAAATTTGGTCATCCAGGAATTCAAAAAACAATTAATTTAATCACTCCAGTTTACTATTGGCAAAATGTAACTGAGGACACACATTACTAATTTTATCAAACATTGCCACACATGTCAGGTGAATAAAAAATCTCGACAAAAAAGCTTTGGTCTCTTACAGGCCATGCCGCCTGTTGATGAGACATTCCAATTAATTGCGATAGATAGTGTAGGTGGTCTGAACTATTACAATTCAACTAAAAATATTTAACTTTACTCATTGATCATCATACTAGATATATCTGGACATTTGCATCAAAATCAATTACTACAGAATCGTACACTAGTTTTCTAACACAAATTTTTCAGATTCAAATACCTATAAGTATTCTAAGTGACAGAAATGCTGCTTTCACATCTTCTCATTTTAAAAAATATCTTCAACATAATAACATTAAACAGTTATTAACTACAGCTCATAGACCTGAGACTAATGGTAAGGTTGAGAGGTTGGGTCAGACAATAGTCACACGTTTAAGATGTAAAGTTAATGAATCTTCTAAAAAGGTCCCGTGGGCCAAATTGTTAAAAGAAGTAACTCAAGAATAAAATTTAACACCTCACTCTCGGTAACTAAATTCCCACCAGCATATTTAATGTGTATGGCACGCTACCCTATCAAAATCCTTTAGAGGAAAATATTTATCCTCCAGTCGAATAATCGAGGAAAATAGCTGTGGATAGAACAAAACTATATCATGAAAGAAATGAAATACATTATGATGCTAGATTTGTTGATGTAGAGTTTAGTCCTAATGATTTAGTTAATTATGAAGAGTTCAAATATCCAAATACTAGGAAACTTTCTCCAACATTTAGTGGCCCATATAAAATGCTCAGAAAAATTTCTGACGTCAATTACGAAATAAATAAAATAAACGATCATACGAAAAAGAAGTCAGAAAAAGTGCATATTTCAAAATTACGAAAATACCATGCACCTGAAAATTTAAAGTTAAATCATGAATAAGTGTATATAGTATGTTTATAAAATATGAATATAATGCATTGTATTATGTTGCGTATAGTGATGATTAAATTTGTGTTAATATTCAAGAAATGGTAACATTTCAAAACTGAGAGGGACTATGTTCTGAAACGTAGCTATTCCCCCAACCATGGTTGTATAAACTCAAGACGTCTTATTTCTGTGTATATAGCTGTTAAATGAAAGTTAGGAAATGTGGAAAACTAGTTTTGTAAAATTGTTATATTAATTAATGCGCATAGTTGGGAAAATGTTGTATTGTTTTGTATGTCATATACTCTTGAAAAATTTTTTATGATATGTACTATTGGAATACTGTTGTATTGTTATATAGGCTATATAATCTTCGTATGGTAAAATTTTTATATTGATCTAAATAGTAGAAAAATTTCTGGTTATTATTTTGTGAACGGAAGAGTTAGCGAATGGGTGATACTTTATTTTAAACTGGTTCAGCGGATTTTTTTTAAAAGGGGGATGTAATATAAAAATAGATATTTCTTTTCGTAACATGTGAAACTTAATGATTCAAGATGAATGCCATATTTCGTCATCCTTTTCCCTCCAGACACTAAACCTTCCCCGTAGACTTAGTAACGCCTCTGTCTTGAAGTACAGAACTAGTAGGGTCCTGGAAAACCCCATAAATCACGAGATTGGGGGAATTTGCGTGTTCGCTACCTCTTCCTACTTTCCCTATTTAAATATCGTTGTTCCCCAAAGTCTCTTATGCCTGATAGAAAGCTTTGTAACACGTTCTTCCAGTGTTCTTCCTACGAAGGAAACTCCATGATTTGAATAAAGATCTTGAATTCCAAAGTTGTTGTTGCTGGGTCGTTGAGATATTTCATATATTTTGCACTTCGTAAGTGCCTGCTGCTTAGCAATTGAGCTATTCATCATTAAAATTCGGTTCTGTTAATATAGAGATGGAAAATAACTGAAGTAACAAACAAAAAGTTATTTGTGGTCTCTGAATTATAAAAATAACATTATGTTCATAAAACATTCTAAAATTTAAAAAAACTCCAAGCGTATGATTAATACAAGAAATAAGAAATTTCTTATTTTTTCATATATTTAAATATTCATAAATTTAAAATTAATCTAGGGCCGTGGGTAGCCTAGTGGTTAGAGAATCGGACGCCAGACCGGAAGGCCTGGGTTCGATGCCCGATGCCACCAAATACTCGCCGAGTACAAACGGAGAACGTGCTCGTTAAATCTGTGGGTCCGAATGGTGTCGCCATCTATCGTAAGCAAAATCGTGCTGTCACCTTCATGGGCTCAAAGCTTAGGCTTATAACGGCTAATAGGCTTCAACGGGCTAATCTCTAACCCGTTGCCATGATGAATTTCGTGGGCCTCGATCTGACTACGTCAGACAGGTGGCATAAGCAACAACAACAACAGCAACAAAATTAATCGAAATATATTGTAGCCTGTTAATCTCCATACTTGTCATGGCAGAAATGAGTTCTGACTAAAAGTATTAACTGAAAAATATTGATTCCACAATTGTTTCAAATCATAAGAAGATAAATACTTTTGTTAAAAAAATATCTATCTGACATACTGACAATTTTGTACTTTTCTTGGAATTCGTAGCGAAATGAGTTTATCGGATGATTGAGTGTTAATTGTGATTTAAACACTCATCTTGTGTTTAGTAACTTTGGTTTACCACCAACTCATTGAAAAGTTTTGTGAGCAAATGGAGACTTTTTACAGATATCATGATTTGGCATAGCAGATTTTTTTAAAAATAAATCGAATGTTTTGCAATATTAAAAAATATGGTTAAATATGTCGTAGAAGGATATAATTTAGTATTTCCTGTTCCGTAAGCACGTACCATACCACTGGATTAAAAAGATCACTTCAATCCGGAGGCTGTTAATGATTTATATAGATACTACAGCCACACACTTCCCTTCCAGTGAGTCGCTGGATAGGCGAATGAACGATGTAGTTGTTATGCTAAGCGTTTGATTTGTTGTTATTGCGTCATTTTGGGTCTGGTGGTCCTGTTTGCTGCGTCATGCGAGTTTGATGGCTTTAGTTGCTCTTATAGAGGATAGATGGCGCCCTGACAGCTGAGAAAAGGCTGTGTTTTTCTTTGTTCGGAGCAAGGCCAACAATCAGGAGGATAGAACTATATAACTCCTGTTCCGTAAGCAAGTAGAGGCTGCGGTAGCCAAGTGGTCTAGGCATCGGATCGTGGATAGCGTGTTATGAGTTCGATCCCAGTACCACTGAAGACCTGCCGTGTAGGGGCGCGATGCACGTTAAATCTGTCGAGAAATCAAACATCCTTCTGTTGGTGTGGTGTGGTAGTTAGGAGAGGGGGTGCCAGCTCGGGTGTCGTCCGCATCACTTGACCATTGTTCAAAATAACGCGGACCGTCCCAAAAAGCCCTCTTGTAGCTCAATAGTGGGATGTTAATATTCACTCTTTCACTCCGTAAGCAAGTACCATACCACCAGACCAAGATAATCACTTCTCCCCGGATGCTGTTACTGTCTTACATAGATCCTAGGTCCCTTAACCGGGCACCAGGTAGAAAAGATTTACCTTGGAATAATTCCACTTACCACGGAATTCAGCAAAAGAGACAAAGCGCCAGTCTCAACGAACAATAACTAGGATTGGAGATTACTTTTACATCAGACTGATGATTCAACGGGGAATCTCGTGACATAATGACGCAATAGACAGATACTATGAAGCCACCTTTAGATTTATCAACAGCCCATTGACAGAAATGAGTTCATTTCTACTACCGGCCTTCAGAAAATTGAGGGCCAAAGGGAAAGCAGAAGGTAAACCCCGGATATTAATCTCAGCTTCTCTTCACGGCAACTCATGACAAACACGTGAACTGAAAATACAATAGCGTTAATGATAGTAAAAGAAATTGAAATTATGTAACGAAAACGAAGAAATAAGTTATTGTGCAAAGAAATACTAAACCTTAGATTTGTTAATTATAACATATTAATAAGTAAATTCACTACATACAATAATTTATAAAATTCCGTGTGTTTCTCACACATGAAACATAAAAATGGAGAACTTATATTAAAAGGAAAACGGACATGAACTAATAAGAGTAGTCTCATTTGTGTATACCAAAAGTATACCCCATAAGATAATAAATCTCTGAATGCAACGAGTTTGTGATACCCATATTTATCTAAAGATGACAGTTAGTCTAGTGAAGAGTGTATCTGACATTACCTTGTGTTTATAGATAGTTTAGATAATACAAAACACTCGGTTTGGCACCTATCTCTCCAACATTGTTTAGAAAAATGCATCTAATTTGTTTTAGTGATACTTTTACTAATATATGTTTATTACTTTTTACTCTAAATGCTTTGAAGTTTTTCTAAAATATTGCTAAAATTTCACTTATAATTGGGATTTTTGTAATATTCAGGTAATTTATTTAAATTTTGACAGTTAAATAGTGATATTTATTGGTATTGAGTCCTAAAAGAGCATTTACAATGTTTTTGTATGCTATTTTGTAAAAAAGTACTCCGAACGTGTTCAGATACCTTAAAAGTCTCAAACATTATAATAATATTTTATTTGATCAAAACTCTGAAGTAGACACAGGTATATAGTATTTCGACTAAAACGAATTTTAATGATAAAAACATTTAATGAAAATATTCTGATGAAAAAAGGCGAATTCCTTTATATGAGTTTCAGAGTCATCACATAATTTTTTACAAATGATTCAATCTCAATAATTTTTATAAACGTATCTCGTCTCTAAAACCCAAATAAATGAAACAAAATTCCGAATAATATTTAAAATTTGCCTTTAATTTTCATTCGTGTACATTTTAAAGGTATAAGTATGAAAATGTTTACTATATGAAATGCGTATTTAAAAAGTTTGTAAATGTATTTATTTTGGAGTATGGCACTAATTTGTATATAAGAAGTTAAATGTTTTAACTAAGTAAAATTAACTATTTAAAACCCAAATGCAGGTACAACTTAATGTTAATATAATTCAATCGATTAGGGAACCATGCATAAAAACTATCTCTAAATTTCGAGACTCATCAAAACTATTTTTTAATCATGAACATTTAAACTCATGGAAAAATATATTTCACATAGTTAAGATATACCTAAATGATATTTATTACATTTTAATGTAATTTGTACTTATAGAAAAAATAATTTTCAGTAACAACATACCTCGAAGAAATTTTTTAAAATTTTAATATAATTTGAAAATTACATACATTAAGGTTCCATTTTGTAACAAAATACAAAGGAATAATTATTTCTTAAGAACATATCCTCTATAAAATTAATATTTATCAATATATCTATTATTCAAGTATACACATACTCAAAACTCCCGTGCTTATTTAACAGAATATATTAAGATAACCATTAATTTATTTCATGGAAAATATACGGTTCAAAAAATAATATCAATGATTAAAAAGAGTCTATTAAGTAAGAGTACATATGCGTGTGAGCTGTGTATTTAGACGGAAATACTTTAAAATCAGTCATGTTCATTTCCATCTTTCGATCATTAACACACATTTAAGATTAGGTTACATTCTTTGCAACTTTTAGTGAAATTCAAAAAGAGCTTACCAAACTGATTCCGATCAACATTTAGACAATAAAAGGGTGTGGCGAATCATTCGGAATTTTTAGGAATTGTCCCATCAAGGACATAATTCTAGAATCATTCCTCTAACGTCAAGAACTCGCAATTTTTTGAACTAGTATTTAACCGATACGTGATTCGAAGAGAGAAGACTTGGACAAGCTATGATAAAAGCGAAGCAGCCTGATATAATTTGATATTTGGCAGTTATAGCAAGTCGTAGCTTGAGTACAACAACTCTGCAGTTGTCGCATGGACTGCCATTGACTAAAGGAACCTGAGTTTCCATGATTGCAGCTAACAAAAGGGTATTAGTGAGTGAATGGTACAAGAAACAGAAGGTAAATGAGAGTGATGTTTTGTAAAAAATAAAAACAATATGTTTAATCAAAGAAAAATAGATGGTATTTGCAATACTGTTGAAACATTGTGTGTGGGGGGGATACAGCAGATTGTTCCAGTTGTTTGAATAATAACATAAAGATGAACAGGAAGTGAAATTTATGTATAAACACACAGAAATCAAATGATATACCTGACTACTTACTATTATAAAAAAAATCCACTCGTTCCAAACAAGCTTTACAACGTTCCAGAAATAATTGTCTGAAATAGTTCCAGTAGCAGGAACTCAGACAATTAAAGTCTCGTTTTCTCAAACGGATTCTAATCGCAACTTGTAATCCCCTATTTCTACTCTCTGACCCGGTTAAAGGTATGGAAGAAAGTAAAGGACGACTCGACATGATACCTGTTAATTGTTTGTTCTGCACACTGGTTAACACAGGCAAAATTCAAATAACCAATTAGGTTGAGATTTTTTTCCCAGTAAAGAACAGGGGTTTTGTAACGAGAGTTGAAGTTCGGAAAATATATATATATGTGTAATCAATTGATCCTCCTTTTATGAATCAATCTTCTACTTTAATAAATGATTTACACAGTAGCTATGTAACTAATTGTCACATAAATCTCTAACAATTTAAGGTATCCGACTACCTTAAAATTGTGAATTTTGCCAAAAATTGACAAACTTTTTTTATGACTTTATTTCATAGGCCACCTAAAGCCTGTAAAGCTAATAAGCTT
>BMAO01037040.1:0-47285 GCA_019973975.1 Trichonephila clavata
AACAAATCAATCTTACACTTTTGTCGAAATTAATATTGAAATCACCGCTAAGTATGAGTGGAAGCCCATGATACTGCTTCTTCAGTAGCTTAAAACCATTGTATATTCTAGTAATGCCTCGTGGATATAATCTATTATGTCAGTAACCTTCTGATTGACAGAAATATAAACTGTGACGTAACAATGAGTTTAATAACGTAATTTTTCAAATGTGTAACGAAATATTTTTTTAATAATCTTAAAGTTTTATGAAGGATAATACATTTTAATATTGATAATTTTCAAATGAATTTGAAAATTCAATTTTATGCTCCATTATATCTTAAGATACCTTAAAAAATGACATTTACATGTATTGTAAATAATTAATAAAACTTAGTTAAAATAATGCTAACAGAGTAAAATAGAAAAAGATTTTTACAAGCATTAAGAATTTTTTTTTTGGTTTTATTAATGGATGTAGTAAATTAACTTATAGAATAAATATATGTACTTATAAGGAAACAAAATAAATTTTCACTCGCATTTTTTACTCGTCAAGTTTAAGGATTTTTATTTTTTCTCTTCTTCTGGTGTAACCCAGCAGTTGATATGATTTCTATTGCCAAGTTAAGGTGGAACAGAAAATAAGTCGTTAATCATGAAAATTCGTTTGGATCGAAAAGCGGTTTTCGACGTCAATGATTCCAATAGGCGAGACGGTAGTAAACGTAGTTTGCGATTTTTTTTAAAGATTTATTTTTGAGGGCTTATTTTTAAGTCATATTTTCCGAACTTTACACATCGATAACAAACAGGGGCAATTTTTTAGAAAAAAATACTGCGTAAATGAATTTTCAAGAAAAAAGGTAATCGATGAAAAACACAAAAATTTTCTTAAAATCGTGAATTTTAGTAGTTTTTCAATCTTTTAACAGAACATGGGTAATAAAGATTGATACACTGGAAAAAAAGTTTCGTGTGATTATTTTTAGAAAGAATAATTTATTAAGTGTGCAATTAGAATTTGAGGTCGAAAAATGGCTTTCGACATTTCATTTTTAAATTATTGATTCTAAAATGGCAAATCAGGAATTTTCGTAGTACAATTGTCGATTTATTACAATAAGTAGAAAAAGAAATCCATATAAATGATTGAAATATTATTTCATAGAAACCCACCGATATTGACTCATTTTAGAAAAAAATCGTAAAAAATGCTAAATATCCTTATTTTGTAATATGTAAACATTACATGTACTGTAAAAAGCCGAACAAACAAAATTTACAGTTCAGGAATTTTTTTTTGTCTGATTTTGATAAGGAAAAATATATTGTAGTTTTAAGAATGAAAAAAATATCGAAAATTTTCCCCCTTTAGGTACATTGGGGATTAGAAACTTTTTTTTTTGTTAGCGCTTGTATAAATTTTACTCCTCATGAAATTTCCATACTGGCGTCTTTATATGAAAATCGATTCTTAAGGAGTAAACTCCAAAAACGAAAAAGGAGATAAAACATGGATTTGTCCTCCTACCACATAAATTAAATTATTAAGACAATTAAATATACTGCTAGCCATTAAAGTTGCAACACTATGAAGGAGAAATTGTGCTTTTAATTCGCATTTGATTCAAAAAAGAGATATCTAATTTGTTTGGAAGGAAGACGTTGCGGTATGTGTAAAATATCAGCATTTGAACTTAGTCGAAAAGCATTGGAGGGAGAAACAACATCATAAATTGTCTATAAAAGGAAAGTTACATAGCACGTTTTTATGCGAGAATCACATTTGAATGTTTGTTGCTTGTGAAAAGTTCAGGTGTGTGTGTTACTCCCCATATAAGAAAAAACATGGCTACCAGCCCATGGCGGAATTCAATAGCGGAAAGAGTGTAGTACATTGGGAATTATGTTCCCTGTTTTGTGATATCCACAGCAACCCAACTATAATGGAACAGACATGTACTAGACACTCTCACAATAAATTCGATGCTGTACCTCAAAGGACTCCGTTAACTAATACCTGAGATGGCACGTATGTTATCAAATACGATTTGCAAATCAAACAAGAATATTAGTGACCTTGAGTCAGAAAATTGGCTTGTTTGCAACATAGCACGCATCTGCCTGAAATGCTAGAGGACGCATGAAAGAGCAAGGACTGTCTACACGGGGGGAATTTTTGCTATTTCCCTGGATAAAACGAATTCCACCACATCGTTTTTTCAGGTGAGTTTCGGTTTTGAGGTCGACATAATGATGATTGTATCCGTGTGTGAAGACGCAAATGAGAACACACGTGACCTCGATATCATTATAAAGGCTGTTCACCTCGTGTGATAACAGAAGCACCAAATGAGCCTTGATATATAACACTAATAGTCATTTATTCGTAAACTGGTTATAGATAAAAATCAGTCTTCCAATTTGATACTAAATTTATTTGATTTTTAATATAAAATGTAGATAAAAATTTTATAAAAAGTTACAGGGGAAATTAATTTTTGCAAATTATTTTGTTGTACGGCAAGGCATAATTTTTTTTTGGTGCTACAATTTTATAACTATTTTGTATGCTAAATTTCTATATTAAATATATGTGATAATCCAAATCTTCAGAATTTTTAAAATGATGTTCCAAATATATATATAACTATTTCTATTTTAATTAAGTTAAGTATAAAATATTACGCGTTTCCTGTCCATTGTCTTTCTTTTCCAAAATCATAAATAATTTCAGGAATTAATTCGTTCATTTATTCATTTTTTTTGGTTTTATTACTCTCTTTCTCCCGAGTAATTTAAGGTTTTTTGTGTAACCGTATTATTGTTATTATTTTAAATATTTAAAATATATTTCATAATAATTTTTATGCACTTGCATGAACTTTCTATAAAAATATATTGCAATAACTTTGTTCGAGAAAATTACCTGACAGGACTTAATACAAATATATTTGCACCATATGTTTTCTGTATGCATAAGTTTAATTTAATTGAATGTAACAGAATATTTTAAAATGTTTAATTAATGTTACTTTTTATGATACCATTATAAATATCCTATACATCTGCCCAACTTCGAAAATATGAGTTGTAGATCTATACAATTGAAACAGTTATTTGATTTTCTTATTCTTTTCCAATAAATGCATTTTAAAAAGAGTTCTTTAATCAACAGAAAAAAAATTTTTAAAAAAATCTAAAATACATATAAGATAATCCAATCATCTTTGTTTCCGTTTTTTTTTTTCTTTTGCTGCAGTAATATGAATTCAATAAAAACATGTAGAATTTCCGAAAAGGTATCTTTTTTTTCACTCCGGCATTGATTTTTTTACTGCCTTTTAAGAAGAAAAAAAAATTGCTTGTAGATTTGTTTCCAATTTGTCCCTTCACGTAATTTGCACTTTCTACGAGGATCTGTAATGAATTCATTGCAGTCAGCATACGTTTTCCACTAGTCGATTCATATTTATTTACTCAGTCAAATTGCACCCTCTACAGCAACAGCAGCATTTTTTCCCCATACATATAAGCATGTAACATAAATCCGTTAATTCCACCACATGGAAAAAATTCCGGATAGGTTGGAGAAAATGTACTGTTTCAGTTGCATATTACATTCATTTTCTTTTCAGGAAACCGATGGCAATGCTTAGATACTTTTGTGTATGCTGTGTTTTTTTAAGGAAAAGTTTATTTTTTTCTTGTCTTCCTGTTTGTGCTTGGGTTAAATTCTGCAGTAAAATTTTTTTTTCGCTTTCTCTTCTGAATTTTTTCAGCTTTCACTGATATCACGTGATACTTAATATATATATATATATATATATATATTGTGATGTTTATTTATTTTACAGGTTAGTTTTTTATGTTAGAAATGGTTATGATCAAAGTTTTTCTCACTTATTTTCAATGTGAAAACGAACTTTCATTAAAAAAACATTTCTATATATCCGTTTTACTATTTCGAAACTAGTTAAGAAATTGTTGTACATAAATTTAAATGCAAGTTGCATAAAAATGTAGATAAAAATGCAACTAATTTAAAAGTTTGAATGTATTGCTATTCACTAAATGATCAAAATCATGTATATTAATCTGTTTTTATTAATTATTACAATTAGCAAATTAATACGAGTGAAAAAGCATGATAATCTTTATATTTTTATTTTATAGAAACAAATTTATTTTTTCTACCCTGCTAAAATCGTTTACTTCAATTTAACAACTAATGTACTCTCTTATTTACCTTTTGCTCAGTTAATTTACTGAACTACAATTGTTTGTCATAATGGTTTAATATAAATTATGTTGGTAAGGTTTGTATATATGGCAGTTACTTTAATTATAAAAATTCTGTATTGTATAAAACATTATGTATATTATTGAAATGGTCATTCATTATATTAATTTATTGATTTTCATGATATTACTTGTAAAAAAACTTTCATATTCTGTAAGTCATTTTTATCATGGTTTATTTTTGTTTTTTGATTATTGTTCTAATGGAAAAATCTTTGTTTATTTTTAATTCCCCATCTGCTCGGCGAATCTCATTTCAAATTCGTTACCTCACAATAATGAAACTCATCAAAAACTTTCTTTTTTTATATTTACATGGATATTTGAAAATACAAAGGAAAATTATCTGATTTGAATAACTTTTACTTCTTCATCCTCTAACTTAGAGAATGATAATCTACAATCATAACAAACTTAAGCTTATAACTTTTTAAAATTAAATTCCATAAGAATCATATGATTAGATGATCAACCTAAGCTTAAGATCTTGAAAGTTCAGATAAATGCAATTATTACAATGCTTGGAATTTTAAATTTTATTACTGGTAGATTCAAATATGTAACCCTTTTGATAGGAATTACACATTTATACTTCTGAATTAAAAATATTAAGTATACATAGTTATTGAATTAATGAAATCAAAATAAAATGTACATTTTTTGCCTTTCACTTTAAGTAATTATTTTTTGCCAATAATACATCTATATAAATAAATAAAATTGAGGTGTCTGTTTGTAATTTCAAATTAGCAGCTTTTTACTAAAGCATTTAAAGGTATATACGGTACTTATATCAAAAAATCAATTTTTAAAATTTTTGTCTGTCTGTCTGTGTGTCTGTTTGTTCCGGCTAATCTCGGAAACGGCTGGTGCGATTTTAAAAATTCTTTCACTAATGGAAAGCTACATTATCAGCGAGTAACATAAGGTACATTTTATCTCCATATTCCTACGGGAACGGTAACTATGCGGGTAAAACCGTGGGAATTTGCTTACTCCCCACCAAGTTGGCGCAAAATTATGGCATTTGGTCAATAATGGAAATTTTAATAATGGAAATTTCTCACATTTATAACACAGTGAATTGAAACACAGTGTAATTTAGCAGCTTTACAAAAAGCAATTTTTTAAATGGTTGTTTATTAAACGTATAACGTTTATTATACGTTACGTTTGTTAAATGTCAAACTCAAACTTTGAAAAATATCACCAAGTTGGCTAAGAAGTTCTCTATTCCGACAATTCCAGATATTTTAATGCAAATTTTCGACCACATTTTAAAGAGGGAAACGAAATAAAGTTTTAGCGAATTGCGCGCGTGATATTGAAAATTTTATGATAATATTAATTGACAGTTTCATAAAAAGTTTTGATTTTTCGAATGTTTATCACTTTGAATTTTTTAAAATCTAATTATACAATATTCATATTTTGCACAAAATTTTTCACTTATGCTGAATTAGATATTTTACGTGGAAGAATTACTTTGAAGATATACTAGATAATACTATGGAGGAAGCCATACAATGTCACTCGCCAAATAAAATTAGGGAGCTTTAAGCAATACTTATTTCATCTTCGGTCTTTCTAATCCTCAAACCTTTTGGAAAAAGTACAAAGACTACATGGTGGAAGATTTTTTGCAGCAAATACAAGCAGATATGCCTTTGAATCAACATATCCACAACGAAACGCAATAAAGGTTTTCAAAATGGTTGGGAAGAAGCTGCATGATTTTGGAATGATTATTCCTAGACGTGTCGACGGAAATGGCTTCAATAATGAAATTGCTTGAGAATTAAAACTACGATTTTATAGCATTTCAACATCAAGTAATAGAATTTATCCCTCAATTAACTCCAGAAATATAAGTCACGTTTCCAACAAGTGTTACGCAAAAATAGAATCCGGCAGTGGTGCACTCTTTTTTCTCGACGCCCCTAGATGAACCGGAAAAACGTTTTTGCTTAACTTATTATTAATGACCATCAGAAAAACCCAGAATATAGCAGTTGCTATGGCTGCTTCGGGTGTATCCACGACTTTACTGACCAACGGTCGTACTGCACATTCCGTTTTAAAATTATCGCTTAATCTTGCATTTGAAGATTCACTCATCTGAAATTTCAGAAAAAATTTCTCTCAAGGCAGGATGCTTCCACAATGAAAGCTTTTAGTGTGGGATTAAAGTACAATGTCTCACAAGAAAGCTATAGAAGCGTTAAATCGGAATCTTCAGGATTTACGAGATAGTACAGAATATTATAGGAGGAATGGTACTGTATTATATATTGGCTGGTGAATTTTTCAAAAACTCCCCCTGTAATCCTGTCGCAGATGAAATCAGTCTCTATTAAATAATCAAGCTTATGGGCAAAATTTGAAAAATTAAGTCTGAAAACGAATATGAGAGTGTATCTTCATAATGACGTAGATTTGGAACATTATCCAGAGACGCAATTGAAAATTGATTATGGAAGTTTGGACGCAAATGCTGGAGGTTATTTTTTACTTCCAAAGAATTTTGTAATGTAGAAGAGAGAAAATGATGTGAATCTTATTGCTCAAATTTACCCGGGCTTGCAACAAAATTTGAATTGGGGTCAGTGGTTGCGCTCAAGATCAATATTGGCTCCTAACAATTTTATTGTTCATAAATCAACATTGAAAATTTAAGCGACGTGTGGGGGAGGGGGGAAATGAAGAAATATTTATCAATGAATACAATCATGGAACTTCATGTTATACGTCGGAATTTGATCCATCTGGACTCAGAGGGTCTTCGATTGTTGCCTTGGTCAGCATTATCTTCAGATCTCTACCCATTCGAAAACATCTGGTTATGGGTTGTTGAGAAATCGTTCGTTCTTCAGAAACTACGATTGACGAAGCGTAAGACTTGAAACAGCATGGAATAAATTGCTCGTATTTTTCATCCAATCGTAGTTTGATTTAATATCTAACCGAGATAGAAACGTTTTAGGTGCCAGAAGAGGCATCTGTGTGCACCTTATTTCGGACCCTAAATACCCCAAAATTGTTTACAAATTGAAGCATGTTTTCTTCCTACTGTGAAAATTGAAGCATGTTTTGGAAAATTGTGGGTAGCGTGAGAGTAAAGAAATTAAATAATTTATTCATTACGTCCACAGCTATTAATTACTTTATGTACAGTTGGTTACAAGTTATTCACACTATTGACTCTTTCCATTTTACAGAAAATGTTACTTGTGATGGAGGACGCAACACAACCAGAACGGTTTGCGTTCTTTCCATTGTTTCTAAGTGGTCTCCTTCTCCACTGTCTTGGTGAGGGGGCAGTTCCTCTCTTACGCCTCGAACTTCACTCGGGGTTTCCGGCTCTCAGGTAGGATCCAGTCGTTGGGTTTTTCACTTCCATCTGTTATCGGCATGAAGTCAGATGAAAAGCCCCCCCCCCTCGCAATAGTTTGGAAGTACATGTGTGGATATGAACGGTGTAATGCTATCTACAATAAAGAAGCCAATTTTGCTCCTGTGTGCGCTAACGTTCCACTGCTATGCAGCATACATAAAATACGGAAGTAAAGTTTTATTCAGATAAAAAATCAATAAAGATGTGTGCATAAATGAGATCCTTCTACCCTATATCGCTTAATATGGGACAGTTCTATTTTCAGTTAAATGAAAATCGCTCAGGAATTTGTGATTATCGTATAAAGAATTAGCTCGCAACTCTGTTTTGATTGGTAAAAGAGGGCGCTGCTGGATGATGAAGATGCTTTTCCTTTGAGCGTAAAAAAGACAAATAGATAGACGGGGTGAACAAGAAAACTAAAGGAGATTTATAATTCTATGTCTTATATAACTGTTAATCGTGTAGTGTGTATTAAAAAATAATAATAAATGATATTTAATGCGGAGAATGGAAGTCACGTTTTCAATTAACGACATAGAATTGTAACAACCAGCATATACGAAACAAAGAAACCTGCTTTTTTTTAAAGATCTCTAAAAAAATAACAAGTTTACCTCATACTGGACCTTGTACTCATTCTGGACTTTCCCCCACAAATGGAAAACTCAGGAGGGCGTCCTGCAAATTGTCCTGAGGGAGGTGGATAGATCTGAATAATTGTTACCACCTACTAATCCTTTTGAAGCTATAATGACTTCCAACTCTGTGGGTATTCTGAACCGTGTTTCAGACTTAAGATTGTACTCCGGCTTTGCATAAATCGGTTTTCTCTCTAAACCTGGTTGCACATCTATACTGATGGATCAAGGCTTGACAAAAATGGTGTTAAAAGAGGAGTAATTTTCTGTGAGCATTTCTCACAATACCTTTCACTGAGAGATTACAAGCCATTTAATGTGTATGTTGAGGTATTAAAGTTGCTTTGAGACATACTGATGAGCTCATCCTTCCCTTTCCGAACAGTTTGTCATATTTTCAGACTCTCAATCAAGAATACTGGCAATTGCAAATGGTTGCCAAGCTTATATTCTTCTTATTTATAAAGCAATGTAGATTCTTACCAAGAGAATTACATGAAAAGCAAAAAATGATTCTTTTGCAGTGGATTTTTTCTCATTGTGGCATTTCTAGATATGAAAAGGCAGATGAGCTGCTTTTTTTTATTTCAATAGCAGTGTAAGGGCAGGCATTATCGTGAGGAAGCACGATTATTCTGAAAGTCTTCTTCACCTCATATTTTTGAAGGATCGCCATAGTCTTTTCTTCATAAGTTCAACAGCCTTTTTTAGGCCAACTCACTGATCTTCCTCTAGTTGACTCTATGAGTCACGACGGCCTACCATCGGTTGATTCCTATTAGATTGAAGTCCTTTTCAACATTGTCTAACCGTTGTGTAAGTGGTCGTCCTCTACATATAGTCCCTTCAATTTTCGAGAAAGTTATTTTTTTTGGTAGGAAAAGCACCAGCATATCTATACAAATGGCCCAGATACCTAATACGTGATGCTTTTAAAGTTCTCGCAATGTCAGTCCTGCCATACTTGCCATATTTCCTGTAAATTTCATGATTGTAACGAATTTTCCACGTAGTATTCTTACAACCCTATAATAACGATTTGCATTGAATGCTTGCTTCAATGCATTGTTGCAGAAGAGTATAACACGAGAATTCTGAAGTTCGTAAGCAGATAAGACTAATGTTTAAACACAGGAAGTGAATTTATGGAGAAGTGAAAGAAGCTTTAGGCACATAGCAGAATTGGTTTTTGTAATAAATGTTGTCTCTTTAATTTTGTATATAATTTAATGGTCTTCATTTTCCGGATAACCCTCGTAGATAAACTGAGGGTAAAACTTTATATATTTTTTTAAAAAATTGAACTTTTTTTATAATCTAAAGACTTACTCCTAAAAGCACATCTACATTTTAATTGTTAAGTGTTATAATCGCATTTTTAACGATGTCCTTGATTAAAAATGGACTCAAGCCACAACAACCAGCTGGAAATCTTTCTATAGTAGGCAGATAATAAGAGAACAAGAAACTAAATATGTATATATTTCGGTTATATTTCTGCACCAAACAGAACCGCACAGGAATTGAAATCTGTAATAATCAAGAAAAAGAAAAGAAAAACCGGTGAGACCACTTTTAAGAAAAGGACCAACCAGGAAAGTGATAGCTTAATTACATTTCCAAGAGAAAGAATGCTATTTGAATGAACTTTTGGTCATCAATAAATTTTGATTCAATAATGACCAAATTTCATTTTGAGAATAAACTTAGCTTTTTTTTTAAATATGAACTTTTAAAGAGTATTTAGATTAGTTAAAGCATAACAAACAAGTTTGCAATGTCAACGCGCTCGTTGGCGAGGAACAACCAAAATGCTCGATCTTCCTTAAAAGACGGATGACTTATAGTACTTTGAGATGACGTGGCTTGGTATAATCTGCATAAGCAGAGTTACCACATACTCTACAGTTTTCTCTGTTTACCAATAAAATGCGCATGGGGAGAGTTGTATTCAATCACTATATCGATGAAATGTGTTCTGTTAAAGATTGTAACAATAAAAGTGTGATGTCACAATAGTGGTATTCAAATTGCCCTCATAGATCATCCATGAGAAGCACCCCAACTCCTTTTCGAATGAATTCGCTTCATTACAAATAGAAGCGTAGTACTGTAGGAAGGAAAACGTGTTCAACAGAACAATATGTGTAACGGGTCTCTTAGGAGCCTTTACTAATCCTCTTGGTGCTGAACGTTACTGGGAAATGGAACGCAAAGCGTTCCTCCATCCCATATCCGAAGATTTGAATGTGGCTTGATGTTGATGGGCCTTTATGAAAGTGTCTCTCCTGATTGGTTGGGAGGATGTGGCAAGGAGGCGTGGTCAGGGGAGCTACTTCAGAGGCATCCGAAGCTGGCGGGAAAACTCCTGATGTTGGTTGACAGTCCTGTTTGCCATTGGCTGTTAACACTAGATGAGAAGGCTCTCTATTGGCTGCCCTGAAACATTTTAAACATAGCAATGAGGTGGGGTATAGAAAGTTGGCCTGTGTGAGATTCCGAAATGGAAACAGCACAGAAAAATTTTTAAAAAAAGGAAGACAAATTATAAATATTTATTGACTTCGCACTCTAAAGCACTAAAACGGTTATTGGCGACAGATCTCGTCATTTTGAACCACAGTCAAGTTGAAACGGGTCTATCCACAATCATGTTACTAATTCTCTTGGGGAAAACTGTTTCTTTTAAATATTGTTCTATTGAAAACTTTCTCCCGAAGAAGACACGGTTTATGGATGACATTTAAGCATTAACTTTCAGGTACGCGGAGTTAGTGGTTAGGAGTTAGAAGTTAGTAATTAGTGATTAACGGAAAGTAGCTGAGAGCTATTCGAGAGTTGCTCGACGATTAATTGATGAAGAATTAATTGTTAATTGACAATCTAGTCAATAAGTTGGATTATATTAATAACGACCAGAAGTTGAGTAGCTGAAAACGAAATTACGGTAACTTAGACCGTAGATATCCAAAACGTTCTAAGAGTAAGTTGATTAAACTATAATTAAATATTAAGTATCCTTTCTACCGTGCTTTTGCTCCTATACTTAATAGAAGTGTGCATTTCCTACACTGGATGTGAAAATTAAGTGAGAGAATAATAAATTAGAATTGTTCTGATTATGGCTGATCTTTATTCTGACCCTCAAATACTGATAAAACGTGACAGCACGTTTATCACATGTGTATTAAATCAATTTATTAATCCGTACTTACCAAAAATTCTACAATAGAAATGACAGAAGCTACTCGATGTGGCGAAGCAAAGCTTTTATCGTGGTTGTGGTTTCTTAGAAACGAGTACCATTACGATTGTAGAGATAACGAGAGAAAATAAGAGTCCCTGCAGAGCAAAATTAATCAATTGAAAGCTATTTTCACTATTTGGCACCCCATGGCGAGTACTTATTTCTAAACGATAAAAAAAGCAGATAGGCTCCCAATTTTAGCAGAACCTTACATTTTAATCACAGTTTATGTATAATACAATTTTGTTTCTTGTGAGTAACTCATAAAAAGATAGAATGCAAGAGTTTTTATTACTCCAAATTAGAAACTATTTTGACTTCCTAATTTAAATTCTTAACTGAATTTTTAAGATATATTCACAGGGAAAAGAAGCATTACTAAGTAATCACAATAGTATAATGGGAAAGGGAGCCCCCCCCCCTCCCCTCCAAAAAAAAGGGAAAATAACTGTTTTGACGTAGTTTATGTGTTTCGAATATAATCCAAAGAAGAGAGATAATACACTCATTTAGTTATAAGGATATTTACAGTTAATTTAAACATAGTTTCATATTGCAAATTCCGGATTTAGAAACAAATCACACCTTTGAAGGAGCTGTGGTTTTATAGAGTTTAAATGCTGTTGACCCCAGTCCGCCGGTTTGTAAAGTTTCAGATGAGGTAGGAAGCGCGGGAAAATATGGATCGCATAGTCACAGTTAAGGTTGGTAAGAAGGATACAATCACTCTTTTGAGAAAAATAATGTTGTGCATAATTTCTGATTTTCAGTCCATATTTAGTATAAAAAAGAGTACCATATATATAAAAAATTCCAAAATGTTATGTTTTAAATTCAAAAACATAAGAAAAAGTTGATCATGCATTCGACCAAAATTTTAAATTCATCAACAACTAATGCATGCATTCTAATCAGTGAAAACTGAGTAAGTAAAGCTTTTTTTATTTTTGATATAGAGTTAGAGAGAAAAAATTGATCCCTAACTAGCTATAGAGCCGATATTAGAAAAATTTATCCAGTGCCACAAACTTTTCCAAGAAAAAAGGAACATGAAGAAGAAAAAAATTAGAATAATATTGTAATAAGTTTTTACTAAGATCTTACTTCGATCTCTCTGAAATTTTTAAATGTTCCTCTTTGGCTTAACCTTGAGATATGATAGTTTATGCAAAGTGGGCCTTTTTTTTAAAGAGATTCAGATAGTGTTAAAACATATCTACGAAAAGAAAAAAATCAGCGAGAATTTTCCCGATATGTCTAGATTCCTATCAAAATATCTGATATTCTTTTAAGAATTTAGGAGCCTTTTCTTCTGATATTTTTCTTTCTCTGTCCTGCTCAGACTACGTATTTCACAAATATTGTTGCATTCCAACTCAAGAAGTTTATTTTCAACCGCACGTGCGTCGTATTTGATTTTTAAAAAAATTTGCGAATACTTATATTTTTACCCACAGCAAAGAGTTTTATCCCTTAAATATGAAAGCACGTAGCGATTTCAAAGCATATTCACACAACATTGTTTTTTCAGAATATTTTTCATAGCATTAAAAACATTAGTAATAATAATTATAGTCTATCTGCATTGAAAAATATTATTTTGAACAAGAACATTTTCAGTATTGATTCTAGTTATTTATGGTTAATAATTATTTTGTAACTACTGAAGAGAAATATTTATGGCATGAAGGGAAAACTATTTTGGACTGGTCATGCTAGATCTTTTGAAAATTTTATTTGTAAAATCTGCCTCATTGTTTATTTATTATGTTCATCGTATTTATATATATATATATAATGAATGTTTGAATCATCTAAAAATTACATTGTTATTATAAATATTAAGATATTAATTATCTGGCCTGGGATTGAAGCTCTTCAAAGAAAAATTACGGTCTTTCTGGGATCAACAAATCCAAAAACATAGTAACAAAAAAATATGTTTTAAAGAACTGTTGGTATTTTCATATTTTCAACCTCATTAATTTTACCCTGTTAAAACAGACAGCCATTTAAGAAAATTAGCACTAAATTCAAAACCACATCTCAGTTTAAGAGTTTCTTTTTTTTTCAACCTATCATATAACCTTTTCAGCTTATCATGTAAGATTCTAATTTCAGTTCTCGTTCTTGTGCAATTCTTTAATCTCTTTCAATTTTTCTTATTCCAAAATATATATTCTGTTTGCTGTAAGGAATGTTTAGCCAGTAGTGTAACGTACACCCTCGCAGGACTCTAGGGGGCCCAAGCTGACCTCTAATGGACGCCAAGTAAGTAATTGCGCTTGGAGCCCCAAATCTGACTTTGCAAGGGGCCCTAATATTCTCCGTTACGTCACTGCCATGGCTCTTTTTCAAATGTTATTATTGTTTCAAACCCCCAAATCCAATAGAGTTGGACTATGTCCGTGATATGTACAACCAAAGAAAATCAAAAGCCATTAAAATAAGATCTTGCTGGAGATTCCCGTGCACAATCAAAGATAAGAAATGTTCCAAACTTTATTTATTTCCTTGGGAAGATCGAGCTCACTAGTTACCAAAAAACAAACCAAAGTTACCAAGAGCTCCCAAATACCAAACTTGATGCAGATTGGAAAAAACTCGATTTGATTAAGTAAGGCAGTACTCAATGGCTACAAATGCTGGAAAAGCAACTTTACATAAATATGAAGTTGGAAAAGGCAATATGTGTATTTTAGAACTTTTTCCGTTAAAACTGGATTAGCATGTTGCATTTGTTACCAGAACTATGTTAAAGAGTATACACTCCTCATATTTATTTTTCAAGAAGTCGTCTAAGGCCAATTTAAACAATTGCTTTTCTTCCGCATACGGCAAATCTTCTGTCATGGATGTTGTGTTATTGTTAATCGGATATCTAATTCATTCAATATTTTTGTTTAAATCAGGGAAATGGGGTTCTTCAAGCCAACTTGCAAACTCTCCAAATGATGTGTTATGCACTTCAAAGTATCAACATCAATTTCAATAGCCACTGATACTCTGTTGAGGTGGTCTTGACGATTCAGAGCCTTAGTAGCCTTAGTTAGTTTCGATAAACGAGGTTCTAAAATATATTTATGTTTTGTGCAGTTTCTCGCATTCGTGATAACTTCACCTTCTACAGACACGTAAAATGTAACATTTTTCATAAAGTGCACTTTTGAATTAGCTTTGTATTTTGATTGTTAAAACTTTAAAAAGTTTATTACGTTAATTTTAATTGTTAAATCTTAGATAAATTTTTACTTTTACACATTATAAAAATACACTAATTTCTTTTTTTTTAGTTCAGGAATTGAAAATTCTTATCTTTGGATAAAGTCACGTAAAATGAATCTTCTAATCTTTAAAAAAAGCCGACTGAGTGGCGTAGTTAGTTAGGTGTTGACCTTGTATGTACGTTTGTGGGTTCGACCTCAGCCCAAGTCGGTGGATTTTCATGATGTAAAAAATCGACAGCACCCTTGTTGTATGATTATGCAGTATGTTAAAGATCCTAGAGTGCCTGTTTGGCTTGGGTGCTCTTGGCAAAATGAAATTCCTCGCACGATTTTACATCGTCAGAGCTCAGGTGCCTCCCTCTGAGCAGGAAACTGGGTGTAAAAATTACATTGTGGCCATTGGTATCAATCTACATGGTGCATACTAAAAAGTGATACCAGGTTCTGGGGAATGTATAAGATGTGTAATGGTAATAAACAATCCCCAACCCATTTGAAAGCAAAAAATTGAAAGAAAAAGAAACACATTTAATACATGCACAAATTTATTGGAAAATATTCTTCTATAAAAAAAAAACGATGATAATAAATAATAATTTGTTGAATAAAAGCAAACACATTTAAAATAAATACAACAGCCGTCATAAAATCAAATAAATGTACAAGTACATACATATATAGTTGCATTGTAGACTCGTTGACAATCTTCGACATATATAAACAACTTGAATACAAACACTTCTTGCATTTTTAAACGTCTAAAAATAATTAGGCAATAATTAATACTTATTAAGCTCAGGTATCTAAGTTGTGAATATAATAACTGCGTTCTGATGACTGCACTACATTAACTGCAAGTAACAAATTAACTTTTCGAAGCCTTGCAAAATTGAGCAAAATCATGAAGTTTTGAAAATGTTATTAAATCATATAATTGCAAATTCTTAAAATTTTTTTTTTGCTATTTTTATCATAATTCTATATTATTTTGTATAAATAATTAATTCAATTCTTAAAGAATATGGTAAGTTATTTTTCCGTTAAGTAAAATTTAGAATACATTAAAAATAGTACAAGGTGTAAATACCTAACTAGAGTTTTTACAAAAATGGATGAAAAGATATTTTCTAATTATGCAGGCTATTTACAATTTCTTTTGTTGTATTGTACTGTTATTAGATAATGTAAAATCAATATCATCCAAAATTGAATAAATGGGTTTTCATTTCTTAAATAATTCTTCTTTGAAGGCATTCGTATCTTGAAATAAAAAATTGTGTAGAATGATCTCAACCTAAACTGACTACTCTTGTGTAATTATACACACAATTCACACACAGTGTGTATATTTCTATATAAATATTCAAAATCTGTCCCATCAAATGTTTCAGTACCAGTTTTTTTCTTTAAAAAAGCCTTTTCTACTAAGTTTCAAGTAGTCACAAAAAAAATTTCCAATATTCACAACTGTTTCATTGCCTGAAAAAAAATTCGATTCTTCTTTTCTATCTTCACCTCCACAACTGATGATAGAATATTATGGTGGGATCTTTTGCCATTTTCGAACATTCAGTGAGGAAATACATTCTCTTAGGAGGACAGGACAGGTTCGACAGGCCTGTAATCGAGGAATTCTTTGCACCAAGTGTGTACTCCGATCTTGTTTTGACAGCAGAGAGGAAAGACTACTTCATTTTTAGTGACTTTGGCGCACTTTTCGCACAGGTTTCGCACTTCGCCTCCGTGTCTGGAATAAAATAGGGGCAAAAAATAAGAAAAAATTACAGAGTGTAGTCAGCAAATTACAAAACATTTCAAAGTAAAATGTATTTTAGACATAGAACAGTTAGACATAGACAGATTAGCCTATTTTATCATATGCATAGCATATCATTGTTAAATGTTCTGAAATATATTTGATACTTCTGTTTTTTCTAATAGCTATGACAATTTAGGGACATATATTGTAGACCAGGGGTCGGCAACCTTTTAGCTGTAGCGTGCCAAACCAATCTACCGATAGGATTCAGCGTGCTAAGCCAATCTACCGATAGGATTCAGCGTTCTAAACCAATCTACCGACAGGATTCAGCGTGCTAAACCAATCCACCGACAGGATTCAGCGTGCCAAACCAATCTACCGATAGGATTCAGCGTGCCAAACCAATCTGCCGATAGGATTCAGCGTGCCACACAGTCAGATATTTTTGAAACAATTCAATCCTTGTATGATAATGCATGCATAATTACAGAACAGAGGTCAATAATTTAGATATTTACAGTTTTATTATTACCAGGAATATTTTATTATTACTCCCAAATGAATAAACAGAAAATGATAATTAACATGACATTGTAAAGAAAAACATGAAATTTTGAGTTTGTAACATTGTTTTTGTCCAGTAAGTGGCAGCAATGTTGTAATCGAAATATTTTTGAAATTGTAAGCAGAAGTGAAAATTGTCTGCTCTCGTTTGCAAAGAGTCTGTCAGTAATCACGGTTCAGCATGAATTTCGGAGAAAGTACCATAGAAATGCACCGGCATCTAAGAGTATAAGAAGATGGTATAAACTTTTCCAGGAAACTGAGTGCCAGTTTTAAGGCAAAAGTCCAGGGAGACCAGGTCGTTCGTCAGAGAATGTTGAAAGAGCGCGAGAGGGACTTATACGCAGTCCGAAGAAATCGACGGTTCGAGCTCGTCATGAACTTATGTTACCTCAGTCTACCATATGGACTGTATTGAGAAAAAAAATGCATTTTAAGCCGTACAAATCGAAAACCGTGCAAGTATTGAACCATAGTGACAAGTTGCTTTACATGGATGAAGCTATGCAAAACGATCTTTTATTTCAATCAATTCGTATTTATGTTACGTCAAGAAACGTTACGTACGAAAAATATTTCATATTTTATCTTTACAATGACATATTAATTATCATTTTCTGTTTATCGATTTCTGGGGATAATTAAATTTTGTGATCGGGTCATTCATTTCTGATAACCCTGTATATTAATTTCGCATCATTTAACGATAGTTCGAAACATAAAAATAAACACCATAAAATATAACTATTTCTTCAACAAAAATAAAAAAATAAAATTGTGTACACATGTATTATGTATTTTTAAACATATTTATTAAAATATAAGTATTTCCCTTCAATACAGTTAAATAAAAATTTTAATGTGAACCTTTGCTTGTACCGCTCTACTTTCATATCGCAGAATCAGAGGTAAAAAATGAGTGGCTTTCAATTTGACACGATTCTGAGCATTCAGTTGTTAAACAATTTCTTTGTGGACTCGAAAATATTTTTCATATGAGGAAAGATTCTTTACTTTGATATGTAGAACCAAATGCGGAAAGCAAAATACATGCCATTTTCTCTCCTTCAAACAATTAAATCTCTCCAGTAATGACATTCAATAATTTACAAAACAACCGTAAACTTTTCTTTAGAGTTATGTCTCAGATTTTTTCGTAATTTCTTAAGTTTTCATAATTTTGAAGATGTTTATCAAGTAAGGTCCATAACAAATTTATCAACTTTCATCCTTTCAAAAGTTGACATATTTGTAGAGTAGTGCAGAGTGCCACTTAGAATTGTACCGCGTGCCATAAGTTGCCAGCCCCTGTTGTAGACAAACTTCCTAGACTCAGAAGCACACCAAATATAAATTTTTCTAAAGGAAAAGAACATTTTTCTTTCTTGTACATTTGATACATTACCAGAAAATCTAGTTTGTGTTATTAATTTTATAGAAATTTTTCAAGCCTCCAAGAATTTTGTGATTTAGTCATATCAGTCTTTTAGAACATTGTTTTAAAGTCTAAGTTATTATTTGAATATTAAAAATTCAGAATTTCAAAAGAATTTAAATAAGATTGTACAAGTGAAACTTAGAATAAGGCCAAAATTAGAACTTCTTCGGACGCAACTTCTTTTTCCAATGACTTTTTCAACTATATTAACAGCTTTCACTACTTTTACTACTACATTTTTACTACTCCTATTTTTTTACGCGAGAAAAAAAAAACATATTTTTTTAAATATATGTACAAATAAAACAAGAACCAAGTGTTTGAGAATTAAAAAGCATCATTTTACTGCTTAATTATAGATAATGAAAAATGAACTATGGCCAAGATTTCTATCAAATGAAATTGGAAAGTATTGAATTCGATAAAAACTTTCCTTGTTTTTTGTTATTTTGGATGCCTTTTATTGCATTTTAATGTATGCGCTTGTCTAAGTATGAGGAAGAAAAAATAGAACTTTTTCACATAGGATTAACATTACAAATTCAAAATGGTCGATTGACGAAAACGTTAACAAATACTTTTTTGTGTAAAATTATAGGATTTAAAGCCATAAAAAAGAGAGCAGGGGCATTTATTATCCAACAATAAAAAATATTTAGAGTAGAAAATATTCAGAAATTAATTTTTTTTGCGAATAATCTGATTTAAATAATCATTGTAATGATGCAACTTTTAAAATAAATATAATATAAATAAGAAATATACGTAGGAAATCAACCGATTAACCAATAACTATACGAGATGTGTACACAATTTACAAAAAAAGTCACGCGTGTTGCAAAATTTCAATTAATATTTTTAATTTCAAATATTTTTAGAATTTTATATTTATCTAGTTCCTAGTAAAATATCAACTACGTCCATAAACAATATATATTATTAAATCAACGCACATTACAAAAATATAGTTCCTAATTTTATGTGCATATATACCAATGGCTTGGGGAAAAAAACCATTTTATCGCCAAAAGATTTTTTACTGCATAATTTCTGAAAAAAGCAGTTCTCTGGTGATCGATAAAAATTACAAAATTATCTGATTTTCGCAACATGAAATATATTATTTTTGACACATTTTCCTTTTAAATAATAATAATTATATAATAAGAATAATTTTTTATTTATTACGGTTAGGAACAATATAATATTTTTTAAAAATATTATTTGCTTTATGAAATAATTCATGAAGAATATAAAATCATCACAAAACGATATTTTCTTGAATAATTCTTGAAAAAAAATAGCCCAACTTCGAACTTTTTATTTTACATCTATTTCATTAACTTTTAATTGCACTGTTTAGATTCGATATTTGCTGATACATGTGAATATTTTTATCGAATTATCATATGGAATTATGTTTATTATTTGAAAATGTCCTTACCTGCATTTGTTATCTTTGCTGTTGATAAATCCATCGTCATCTTTAAACATTTTTACGTATTCTTCCCATTTGCTGTACTGGACAGGTGATGACTGGACTTCGTAGATTGTGATGGTCAGTACAAGAGCCAGCGTCCATAAGGCTATGATAAGGTATGAGGCACGCATCTAAAATAAATAAAATTAATTCCAGAAATTATTCGAATTAAGAGATTAATTTATTGTTTTCAATTATTAGTGATATAATATTGAAAATTTGATTGACCTAGCTATTTTTATAATAGAATAGTCCATTTTTAAAAAGCAACCTAAAAATTCTTGTTTTTGTCGCGGAGAAAGTTTCGATTAAAAAGCTTTTTTTATGAAAGTTTATATGTTGCCTTTTGTAGCAGAAAAAAACATTCGGTTTTTATGTACAATGCTGTCGGCCAATTTCTCTAAATAAAAAGGCATCGTAAAATGCTGCCATTATTATTATTATTATTACGGTGTTCGACCACTATTAGCCATATATAGAGGCATTTGGCGACTTCTTTTGATTTGAAGAAGCTCGTTGACGGTATAAAATGTAAGTACCAAAACTTTTAAGACTTTAACTGTTAATTTAGTAAAGTTAATTTTGAAAAGCAGGTTTTTATTCAAATTAGTTTCTTCATGAAGCAAATCTATTACAAATCTTGAAATAACTCCATGATTTATAAATTATAGATCAAATTTTTAATGCATTGAATAAAAAGGTGAATCCTTTTCTGTTCTTTATTTATAATGATATTAGTTTATTTCGAGAATTATAATGATTGTAAAAGCAATAGAAATGAATTGTTTTATTGAATATTGTAATTAAAATAAATATATATCAATATGTTTTGCTCTAATTGCATTATATAAAATTTGGATTTTTCATTTAAAATTGGAAATGTTGATACCTAACATTAGAATCATCTTTTATTTTTTTAAAAAAAACTTTAATGATTTTTTAAAACAAAAAAAAAAGCAAAATCCAATATGTAAACATTTTTTTCTATAACTGGAATATTTATTTCGAAATATAGAATATTAACATTCATTATTGGAATAATATGTTTTAAAGCCTTGTTCAAAAATCGAAATTTTTTTCATATTTTTTTAGAATAGGACCACTAAATTTTAAAATGTAATTCAAACAATAAGTTGATGTGAAACAGGAAGTTTAAAAAAAATGCAAAAACTTAATTTTATAAATATATTGAAATTAATATTCTGCATTCTATATAAAGTTCCTTCAGAAATATCTAACCCTGAATTCATATGAAAAACATATTAAAATTCATTAGAACTAAAAATGCTCTATATAGTACGTTATCATCTACAAAACACATTAGATTTGATGCATTGAAATAAATTTAAAAATATACTACAATGAGATATTCGGGTCACGTGATTTAATGCAAATAGAGCTACTGGTATCAGAATGCTATAATTATACAAGATAAAACCAAAACTGTACTTGTATATCAATTAGGAAAATAATCTGTTCATCTAATTTTGGGCATCAGTAAAAAAATTGTGATTCAAAAATTGATAACGTTTCTTGATACTGATTAAAAATCATGATGATTATCTCTGAAGTATACAAAACGATGATAAAACTTTAAAATGATATTTGAAAGCATTAAATCATATTTCCTATATAAATAATTGCATAAGAAAACTTCAAAACTCTTCAAAAACCCCTTAGCATTTGAGAATACCAACATTTATAACACACCTATATAAATCGAAGATATTATCTGACAAATTGAATTCTTAAAAATAATATAATTTTAATACAAATCTTCGAATATAAAGAGGTAAGATTACGAATGCCAAGCATAGGATTTTTTAAAGACCTATATAGAAAGTAAAGTTTGTAGAAGAAATAGAACAATAAAAATAAAGTACATATTTTGATTGAAAATGCAAGTAAGCAGTATGCAGAAATTCTGCAAAAAAAAAAGTGCAAAAGTGCTGAAATTCTGCAACATATTGCGTGCAATGAAGTAATTCATATTTCAACGAGAATTGTTAATGCTTTTAAGAATACACAATAATTTAAGTCATAGTTACAGTTACAGTAGAAATATTTTTTAAAAGCAATACAAGAAAATAAAATCTCAAGTGAATTTAATTCTGAATCGATACATTATCAAAGAAAATAAAAAAAATTATTCGATATAAGAAACTACGCTTACTTTACTGACAGCTAAGTCAAATCTTTTACACAGGAAAGATAAAGCTGATTCACGAGGGAGCTCAAAAGATTCTAAGTAAAGCTCTGCGATAAGTCATCGAATGGGACATCTTATATACTGTACTGATTTACACGTGCCAGGATGGCCTATGTAGGTTAGGGACCTTTATCAAATGTGACCCCTTTTTGCCGATGTATGATATCTGGCGTCGAAATATTGAAGAGGGTTAAATCATGTTTTGATAGAAGAATTCATGGGAAAATTGCCACCGACCATACAGAGTTAGGGATTTTTCATTGAAGATGAACTGTAACTGTGTCGAGGTAATTTTAAGGATTCAATGACATGTTACTCTAATTAGGTCTATCAAGCACACCATTGTGTAAGAAAGATCTAGCAAGAAATTACTTTGAAGCATACCATGTACGTAGAGAAAAATGTGTTCTTTGGATGTAATTCTTTTAAAATACGGCAAGTAAGTACTTTCTTAAAAGGCATTATTTTTTGGGTATGTACTTAAATAATTGAAATAATTTAATTAAAGCAAGTGACACTTGTTTTTAGAAATCTATAAGAACTCAATTAAGTATCCAAAAAATAATAATCATCTGTATTGAATGCAGAGTATCTATAATTTTCGTATCTAATCGATTTCCGAAATGTGCAAGATGGTAGAATATTGTAATAAGAAAAACGTCAAAGAGTGCTTTTAAAATATTTATTTCTAAAAGAAGTATTGACGTTTAAATGAATAATACGTTTTTTTTATTAGAATTCGTTTTTTTTTTCTAAGGAAATTTATCAAGAGATTGTCGAAATGGCATTTTTCCCCTTGATTAAAAGTTCTAGAGCACGCCTTGTCTTTATCTATTGTCCTTTAAACATGATATGTACTTTTTTGCTTTGAGAATACGATCTTCCATTGTCAGGAATGTTTTCTTAAAGATATATCACAATAATAGTTTTAATTGGGAAAAGCTTAACTTCTGCATTTTTTGTGATGCCAGAAAAAACTTTTTTAATATAAAATCGCAAATTGTAAAAAGTCGAGGATTACATGTACACCAACAAACACTCAATGAATTTGAAGTAGGAAATTATTCAGCACAAGTATATCACTGATCAAATATAATACACTTCACTTATAAGTCCCAGGACTGCCATATAATTTGCCAACTCATTTCATTTCACAGAAATGGAGAACTTAGCATTCCGCAAAAAAAGTACAATTGAAAAGTGAGATTGCAAATATGTAATTATTATAATATAAATTACAAGTATGAAGATAAATCTCTTTTTTTAGGGGAATGGTCTTTGGACTCTAAATATATTAGCCATTTCGAATTTAAAGTTAGAAATAATACTACGGGATTTCTATTTTTACCTTCTCAAATCCAGACTATAATGTTTATTTTATTTTAAGAAAAATCCTTCTGTGTGAATATGAATATATTTTATTATATTACAATAAACAAATTTGTTCTAGATTTTAAAAAGTAATAAGAAACAATATAGGATTAATATTACGTAAGTTTAGACTTTCTGATCTCTTTCTCTCTCTATATATATAACCTTAAAGTTAGTATTTAACTTAAAACAGGTTTGGTTTGTTGTAGTTTATATATATATATATATATATATATAAATTCATTATTGATATGTTGGTGCAGTTGTAATGAATAAAGAAACATTTTTCAATTAAAACTTTTAGTTCGTCGACGACCCAAAAAAGCTGTAAACAAAATGGCAGAGGAAAGACTCATTAAAACGAGCCGATGCGGCAAAAGATTGGCAATGACTGATTAATTGGGTAATTATTCAGAAGAATAAAAATTTAAAATCTTTGTTCGTATATTCATTCCAAAATTTCGAATATGAGTTAATTAACTAATTTTTCAGTTTACTTTTCATTTAAATCCTATGTCTTTGCAGAGAAAACTCAAAAAAAGAGAAGAAACTAAAAAGAAAGATACCATAAAAATACATTTTCGTGCTATTAACTATAGTTTAAATTCCTTTTCAGAGATAAAATTTTTTTAAAGTCCAATTTATCTGTAATGCTCTTTCAACAATGCATTTACAATATTAAATTGATTTTATGACTCACGATTACAATCTACAAATGCTAACTGAATCCTACTTCGATACATCTGAAAAGTTTTAATGAACGTTCTAAAAAGTTCTCACTACCGTTCCACAATCAATAAAAATCCGGACAATGTCTTAAATAAATCTGTAAATATTACAAATATGTTTGAATCACTTGAAAGCAAAAAATGGAATATAGGAACAAAGACTAAAATTGCTTACTCACCAATAAGGAAGCCATGTTCTTTGTAACGAAATCCCGATTTAAAAGTAACACTTCTCTACAAGTTCAAGTACATCTGAATTTTGGTAGATGAATTTTATTTTTATATGAATTTAACTTCCGGATTCTCTCAATTATTTCGGAGAACCAATCAACAGACGATTATTCGAATTTTAAGCCAATAAGAACACACACAGTCTCACAGTGACAAAAAAATCAGCTTAATCTAAATAACACAATTAATCTAGAAGCAACGGGAAGTTATACAGTTTAATTCTTTGTCCACACTTTTCGATGTAATTTTTTTTCACTACTGCACACACACACACACACACACATTCCAGCTCTATCATAATGAGCCGGTAAACAACAGTTTCTACTTTAAATGTTGAAGCGTAAAAAAATTTGCTAAAGCTTAAACAGTGCATGTGTTTAGATGAAATGTGGCGATAAGATAAACTCTTTAAACCTTTGGTCTGGATTGAGCCACCAAAAAAAGAGTTTTTCTTAAAAGGGATGTGTTGTCACAACGTTAAATTCGTAGAAATGTCCTGCAAAAGTGCTTGCTTATGAAATTGGATGGTAAACAACTTTTTATACATTTTAGATTTCCCGAATCACACAACAGCTCGATGATTGATATCGAAATAAATATTATAAACTCCCATATAGATAATTCCCATAAAAAGACTTCAAAGGAAACTCATTGTCAATGCAATACATAATATTTCTTGATAAGTGAATGTAATAAAGCAAATTGTTTAAAATAAGTATGAAGTAATTCTCACTTTTTATTTACAGAACTTTTCCAGTCCAGATTATTCCTTAACATATTCCAAGAGTTTTGAATATTTTTGTTCTTATCCAGTATTTTATAATTAGATTACGTAGCCGATTATACACATGTGAGTGCGTATGAAAAGAACTGATCGAAGCCAGTGGCGTTCCCAGACTACTTTCAGAGAAGGGGTTACATTTTTAATAAAACATAGACGAGAGAGAGAGAGAAAGCACCGAGACGTAATATTTATGCTAAATATTTTAAATCCCTTGGTGTAAAGGAGGGGTTTTAACCCCACCTTTGTGTACTCCACTTTGAATGACCCTAAGATTTCATTATAGTAAGATTAGTGACCCTAAGATTTCATGTAACCCCTTATTCTAAAATCGAGTAACAATGTTTCGTAACTATATTGAGATTAAGTGAAATGGAATTTCTCAAAGTGTTAACTAAAGGTATGTATTTTGGAATTTTTACTTTTAATACGTCTACATTTCCATTCTTCAATGGCTCGACAGCCCTGAGTAGACCCTGGCCTTTTCCAGAAGTTTTCTCCGGGTATCTCTACTATTAGCAACTATTTTCCAGTTTTTTTTACCTTTCAAATATTTAGGTCTTTTTTGACACAGTCAAAATCCATCTTAACGGGGGTCTGCCCCGAGGTCTGTTTCCCGTGGGCTTCGCCAGAAAGAATTTCTTGCAACAACGATCTTCAAGTGAAGATCACTAAATGGGCTGGTCATCTGCCCAGCCCATTTAAGTCTCTGTAATTTGACAAATTGTACAATATCAGGTTGTTTATAAATTTTGTAGAGTTCTAAGTTAGATCTTCTCCGTGATCCATTCACTTGGATCCCACCAAGAATGCAGCGTAAGATCTTTCTCTGGAAAATTTTCAAAGCTTCCTCATCAAGTAGATTTCCATTAGTTATATAAAATAAAACCAAAGTGATAATTTTCTCCAGGATCAAACGAAATTTACCTTTTTCAGAAAGAGAAATCCACTACAATGTTTCCTCGTCACTTTGTGATGAACGTGTTGTCACATTCATCGGGGTTTGAGGGTTAGACTAAAGACTAGGCATAATCAGAACAATTCTTATTTATTATATCTTCACTTAATTTTTAACACCCAGGGTAGGAAATGCACACTTCTATTAAGTATAGGAGCAAAAGAGCACGGTAGAAGGAATACTTAATATTTAATTATAATTCAATTAACTTACTCTTAGAACCTTTTGGTTATCTACGGTCTAAATTATCGTAATTCCTTTTTCAGCTATTTGACCTCTGGTCGTTATTAATCTAATCCAACTTATTGACTAAATCACCAATTAACAATCTTTAATTATTCAAAAATTAATCGTCGAGTAAATCTCGACTACTTTCCGCCAATCACTAACTGCTAGCTTCTAACTCCTAACTACTAACTCCACGTACCTAAAAGCTAATGGTTAAATACCATCCTTCATTTGCATAAACCGTGTTTTCTTCTTCGGGAGAAAGTTTTCAATAGACCAATATTTAAAAGAAACAGTTTTCGCCAAGAGGATTAGTAAGAGGCTTGCGGATAGACCCGTTACAACTTGACTGTGGTTCAAAATGACGAGGTCCGTCGGTAATAGTCGTCGTATTGCTTTAGAGTGAGAAATCAATAAATATTCATTGCAACAATTTCAAAAAGAAAAAAAAGACACGAAAAATCGAAAATTCTGATGGTAGTGTCAACCACCTCAGCGATAAATACGTCTCTCACACAGGCAAGTCGAATAGAAGCTCGTAACCTAATTTTAGTAATAAATACACAGTAAGTTTTAAGACATCTTCTGCCAAAGAATTAGTTTTTACTTGAAGTCTACTCCTAGGCAAATTTGTTCTTTAGAAAAATATGACCAAACAAATTATTTATATTCTCATTTTTATTCCTTTGAAAAAACGCATATTTTTGAAAAAATATGCATTTTCATGAATACAAATGTTATTAACCTAAAGCTTAATAGATGTTCTGTTTTGAGGAGGGGGGCAATAAAAGGTCATGTTAAGTAAAACCACATAATTATTGTATGCAATCAATTTTAAGACTTCCCGGGACTTACTTATAATGTTTTAAGGACCAAGATTTGAACTTTTGCTAAGTTTCAGAGATTTTTCAATCACCATTTACGCTACAGTTTCAAGAATGAGTAAATGTATCCTTTCGAGGATAATGAAAATTGTAGTTTTTAGTTATTAACAAGCAAAATTTTCTTATGAAATAAAAATCTAAGACACTGTCTAGAACTGGGGTTGGCAACCTTTTTAGCTGTGGCGTGCCAAACCAATCTTCCAATATGATTCAACGTGCAACACAGTAGGACATTTTTGAAACAATTCGATTCCCGCCAAAATGCATACAAGTTAGGGAATAGAGGTAAATAATTTAGATTTACAGTTTTGTTACATACTGATTTTGCATCATTTAAAGATACGTCTTTACATAAAAATAAATAGTATGAAATATAGGTATTTCTTTAACAAAAATGAAAATTGCACATATATCATGTATTTGTAAATATATTTTTTAAAATAAGAAATAGACAACGTAAAATATAAGTATTTGCCTTCATTACATTTAAGTAATAGCGAACCTAGTGAATGCACCACACTACTTTCATATCGAATCATTAGGGGTAAAAGGAGTGACTTTCTGTTAGAGAGACACGATTCTGAGCATTCAGTTGTTAAACAATTTCTTTGCAGACTCGAAATAAGAGGAAAAATTTTTTACTTAGATACGTAGAACCAAAAGTAGGAAGCAGAGTCAAACAATTAAATCTCTCCTGCAATGAATGTACAAAATATATTTGTATATTTATCTAAGGATTTTATTTTTCAAATTTTTTCGTAAAAACGTAAATGTCCATAATTCTCAAGTTGTTTGTGAAATAAGGTACATTACAATTTATCATCTTTCATTCACTCAAAAACTGACAAATTTGTAGAATGGTACAGAGTGCCACTGAGATGTACCGCGTGCCATAGGTTGCTGTCCCTTGGTATATATAGATTATAAATAAATATAAAATACAGCTTTTGATGGACGCACAAAAATTCCAATGAAAATTGATTCCAGTTAAATCTTTATATTCCCCAGTTCAATGCTTCCTTATAGAAGGATAAAATTTATATATTATTTTTTTTAAGATATGTGATGTATAGATTTTAAAAGGTATAAATTTTTTGGAGAAAAATGCCACTCACTTATTGTAAGATCTCCGGAACTATTAGATATATAGACTATAAATTTCGTTGGCATGTTAGTTTTTCATAGAGTAACGTATTTTGTGAAAATCAACTCACAAGGGGGTTACGAGGGGGTTATAGGTAAAAAAAATTCCTGTTTTTGAGCTATTAGACCAACAGACTTAAAATATATTTTGCAAACATGTTACTTTTGTTGAGTAGAGATCCGCTAAGAACTGATTTTTTGCGGAAATCGACTCTTAAGATAAGGGGAGGGGTATGGGGGATGTCAAAGATAAAAATTCTTCCATTTTAGAAATTAAAGTCATGTCCTTTTTAAATCAAGAGGTGAGGGTTATAAGCATTTTCTTAATAAAGCTTAGGGTATCCGATTACTCTAAAATTGTGAATTTTGCCAAAAATTGACAATTTTTTTATGATTTTGTTTTATAGACCATCTTATTAGCTTTATAAAAATACCAAGTTTATTATTTTCCGTTCACTAGAATAAAAACTACAAATGTTTTAGTAAAAACAGATACCATTACTTTAAGCAAGATGTCATGCATTAAAACGCGTTTTACTCGAAATGTGTGTTTTTTAAATACTCAAACGGGACGGGGCGATTGCTAAAAAAGTTCTTGAAATAATTAGTGGAATTTTTTTATGTATGCTCTCTGTATAATAGTAGAAGTGTTTTAACCTTCAGATTTATCAATCACTGTTTTATTACAAAATTTACAGCCCTTATGCGAATATAATCCCTTTAATTTTAAGCAATTTCATATAATAACTAAGATAAATTGCTCTAGTTTTTGTAAAAATTAAAATATCTCTTATCCTGTAGGTCATTTCAAAAATGAATAACATAGCAACACATCAGAATTGAAAAATTGAAAATTTGTTCATAAACTTTTGGTACAGAAAGGGCCCCGTTAATTTTATTTCTTGTAAATTTTGACCCCCTTTTTCCCCATTTTAGTAATAATAATTTCTTTTTCTCTTCTTAATTTTAGTATATTTTTCTTAAAATGTACTAAACAAATCTAAAAACCACAAAAAAAAAAATCCCCATACCTCTATTTTTTACTATATAAGTTGTCGCAAGTAGTCGGATACCCTTAATGCTAGGAGTTAGATATCTATAAACCTTATAAGAAAATATATATTTCTTACAACATCACGAAGTACCCAAAGAAGTGGGTGGTTATTGGTGAAAATACATATGTAAATAGTGAACGGCTTTTGCGTTTACTAATGATTTTAACAGATATTGACTTTAACTTAACGTTGACATTTTAGTAATGAATTTAGTAGTCATCATTACCAAAATATCATTTTTTACTTATTTTTAATATTAAATTATTTATGCTGCCAAACAAAATCTTGAAATCTCATGGACTTCATTTTTAACACTATCAATAAATTCGTAATTATTTTAGCTCTAACTAGAGTAATTATTAGTAATTTCTCTCTTATTAGTAATTATATTTATTGCTCTTACCCCTGAATGCAAAATAAAAGAATGATATATCTTATGAGTTGCGAGTTGAATTACATATTCCACTTTTCAACTTATTCATCCATACTGTAGCATTTGTATTAATGTAGGTGTAGGCTACAACGATTCATTCAATTTTAAGTATTGCAGGATATGAATGAAATGTTTGAAAGAAGTAAGTTAACCACAAGTGAAACTCAGAGCGATAACTTTGTCGAAAATTCCTAAATTCAACACAAATAACGCCTGTACTAAACCTGCAGTAATTCTTTTTTCATGAATGCTTTGTTTTCGTTGTTTTTGAAATTTCATTATTGATAAATATTGCTTTTCTTTTAGAGATAATACGTGAGCTTTGCTAGTAGGTTTGTCTTATTATCTGTTTCCCTTTAACATAGAACTGTAATATTTGTCGCTTAAGACATTTCACTTCTCTACTCTTTTTATAAGGTTTATCAAAAGAAAAAAGAATTATATATAGATATGAAATAGGCTTTTCTGGTTATTTACCCGAATAAAAAGTTCTGTCACAAAATTGGCTTCTATGAAAAAGTTTGCATTTTAGTTTCAAAACAAGTAATGTAAAAAAAAAATTTTGTAAGTCAATTTCTACTTTGGTTAACAAAGAAAATTTTATTTTAGTTACTTTTTATTAAATAGTAACAATTAACATAAATATGTGTATATACATATGACAGAATCCCAATATTAAGTGGCAAAATAGAAAGCGATTTTCCTTGCAATTTTTCATTTTCCTTTCTATATAGGGGTTGAACTATTTTTTTTTGTTTGTTACTATTTATTCATTAATTTAACTATTCTAATAAAGTTTAATAGTAAAAAATAAATTACATTCTTAGAAATTAGGCCATCTTAGGTGGGATTTGAATCCACGAACTTTGGATTAGAAATCCAATGCGCTACAAGGACACTACGAACGATTTTTTTTTTCCTAGATATGCTGTTGGACTATTATTTTTCTTTTTGTTAGTATTTATTAATTTTTTTAATTTAATTAATGAATTAATATTTGAAAAAACTGTATTCACATCAATTGCCATCCTCTACAAGTTTAAAAAATTTATTTGAACTTTAATGGATGAATAGAAAGTATTTTATTAACTCTTGAAAATTTGTGAACGATATAAATATTGGGAAAAAGTGAACTAATAGCAGGAATTGAAAAAAAAAATATTATCTTTAGTGAATGAAATATAACTTATACATAATTTAATATTTGATAAGTATACAAAACAAAGCTGGTATCATAATAAACAAAATTTCATAACAAATTCAAGGGTACCAAGTGTCACGTGGTCTTAAGATTATGCGAAGTGTTTTCATATTAATTTTCTTTTCTTACTGACATTTAATTATTAATATCAATTTTTTTTATCTTTTCAAGACTGCCTTCGTCTAATGTTAAAGAACAGGAACTCGAATTTGGAGCATTCTTCCTGGTTATAAAAAAACCTTCTTTATTAATATCACATTTTGATTTCGTTATTGTTAAGAGAGTTTCACGTTTTATCATATCATATCATTAATTTTTGTTTGAATCAATTTTTCCATGCATGGTTCGTTCCGTAATAGATCTCTTACGCTGTAATGCCAAACATAATCTCACATTGCATTTTAAAGTGAAATTTTTTGTTCGTTTATATAGAATACATCTAAAATTTTACGGAGACTACAATAAGCAAATACATGGATTTTCATCACACTAAACGTTTATTTTTATAATAAGATAGTTTATTAAAGTAGAAAAATATGCTAAGCTTTATTTTTTCCTTTAGGTAATATGATATATTAAACAATATATATTTCTAAAAATGGTTTGACGCTTACCGTAAAAAGAACGGAAAAAAGTTAAGAAATATGATTTGTATGAATAGTCATAAGTTCTTCAATAAAACCTTATAAGACAATTATACTCATGACAATATTTTTAAGGAATTGAACAGTTATATAGTAGTCTAAAAAATCTGTAAATATCTTTTTTTCTAATTTGTGTGTAATTTTTTAAAATTTTTTATTGATCTTCAATTGTAGGTGCTATGATATTGGTAACTATATCTAGAAGAGATAGCTTTGCTTCACATTGTTCGACAACTTAACTGACATTACAGAAAGCCAATGCCGGCTAATGCATTACACAAGTAAACATACATTCCATACTAAAATCAATTTATTTAATAATTAATAAGAATCTTTGATTATTTTATCTAACAGTGGACTTTTGCAATAAAAAATGTAATTAATTATTTATAAATTATATTTGAAGTAAAATTTTGATACAGGTGAATATATAATTGTTTAATGCATAATTTTTTTAATTTCATGCATGTGTTTTTAGGATTATTTGTTTTAAAATTTCTCAAGATATTAATTGTACCTTAATTGTTAGAAACTAGTGCTGTGAGTATTGATTGATTGCTTATTGAAGTCACATTTCAGACGACACACTGTGATGGTTGGGCTTCCCCAACCATCTGTATACTAGAGTTAGAAGGAAGATTAGCCATAGTCAACACAAACACAATTTATTTATATGTCTCAATAACCTAACAAACTTGAATAACCCAAGATTAGAAAATGCACCGTAAACTAATTACGATATCTAGAGCGAGGAAGATGATATAAGTAAATTTAGTTGTACATTTAATAACTTCCTTTAAGCCAACGCTAATCCGATTCAATTATCTAATTGACAAATCGTCAATCATAAATATTAAGCAGATCATCTACTGAACACTTTCGTCTAGTTTTCTACTACCTTACGTTAATCTCCACAGCTATTATTTAGCTTCTAATCTCTCTCACTCGAACCCGAAAGCTAATACTTAAATACACGACATAATTTACATAGACCACGTCTTCTTCTTCTTCGGGAGGAAGTTTTCAATTGAATAATATTTAAAGAAAGAATTTCCCAAGAGGATTAATAGGAGGTACTCGGATAGACCCGTTACAACACTAAGACTTTTAGTGATCGACCTTAGTCAAATGACGAGAACGACACTTGGGTTGGTACTTCACTCACCTAGCTTCCACACCCTATCAACGTGGTGACTTTGAATCTCGACTTATTTAACATGCACAAAGGGTATTTAGTGGCACCAGGACTCAACAGAAAGAACGCCGGCCGTGAATTCGCAACTATTGCTATTTGGCTACCACGACCACTCAATACTGTGAGAGTTATATTTATAATTATGCTTTTAACAATTTTTCTGAGCATTAAATTTGTGAAAAGCTTGGATAAAATTTAGGCTCTAACTTAGTACATACGTATTGAGTGATACAATAGTTGGGCTTTGAATTAACTGAATGACGATATGTTTTTATTTAAAAAATATTTTTTTCCCTCCCTTTCAACTTTTTCCATGACCCTTTTTTTTTTTCAATGCTTGTTTTTAAATATTTTTTCGATAAAAGTACAAATATAAATTCGTAAGAAAAACTTGGCAAGGAACAGAATTGTCAGAATTTTGATTCAATACATTTTTTTTTTCGAGAAAAGTTAGTTTTAAGACCTTGGAACTTTATATTTCAGAACATATAGAAATTGTAATTTTGCTTTCTGTAAAAATAATTTTATTGTTACCCCCACGGAATTTGTAAAATATAAAGAATAACAACTACTTGTTACGTAATTTATTAAATAATCAGTTTTTGATAAAATTATTTTATGAAATATTATACAGATATTAAATTAACTAGTTTTTGTAATTAATAAAAAAACTTAATTATTTCATGTATAACAATGTTTGTTTGAAAAATAGTTAAGTGAATCCAGGATTAACATATTATAAACTTATAATATACTACAACAACATTCCGTTTCATTAGAAATGTTTCAATTTGCTAATATTTCTTCAAAAATAAATAAATAAATATTTACTAAAAAAATTTTTAAATGAATAAATAAAATAATCTTACAGACTAGAACTTATTTCTTTTAAACCATCTATTGAGCTTGGCTTATAACTTTTGACCTTGATTGATCTTTTTACAGAAATTTTTAAATAAGAATATTTCCTCTTACTTTGTTTTAAAAGACTTATCTATCTATCTCATCTATCTATCTATATATATATATATATTATATATATATATATATAAGAAAAGTATCTCGTTCACTCACTCATCACGATATCTCCGGAACTATTAGACCTAGGGACTTGAAATTTAGTAGCCGTGTTCATTTCATGGAGTAGAGATCCGCTAAGTAAGAGTTTTATGAAAATCGACTCCCCCAAAGGAGTTTTACGCGCACGAGTATGTTTAGGCCCAAAAAAATTCCCTTTTATGAACTACTCGACCTACAGCCTTGAAATTCAGGAAACATGTTACTTTTGCTGAGCAGAGATCAGCTAAGTAGGGGTTTTTAAAAGTCGACCCACAAGAGGACTATGAGAGCGTTATAGATTTAAAAAATTACTTTTTTCAACTGAGACTTACAGACTTAAAATTTGCCAAATATGATTTTTTGTTGAGAAGAGATATGGTAAGAGAGAACCTTTTTCTTCAGTTCTCTTAAAATTAAATCATTATAAATTTCTTTATCCTTCAATCTCCAATCTCTATCGTTTTATTTTTAAATTCACCCTGCGAAGAATGGGCATACCAGATAGCGAATATATATATATTAATTAATTGTATCTAATTTCCTATTTAAACATTTCATTTATTGAAAGAAAAGGAGACACGATAATTCCAACGGGAAAAAACTTACGACAGTATTTTAAGGAAAGGAATCCCCGTGGCTGAGTGGTAACGTATCGCGCTTCTACGCCACAGGTCCGAGGTTTAAATCCCAGGCTGGGCAAGGTCGACTCAGCCTTTCAACTCTTCAGTGGGCCGATAAATGATTACCAAGCTTACTTCGGAATTGAACACTGGGGGTTTCGCGTCAGACCGACCACCTGACCTAAACTTCTGCACATGCACTCCAGCGTCTAAGGTCACGTAAACTGAGATAGGCACAGTAGGCCTTGGCCCTCAAGGGCTGTTACACCACTGAGTTCAGTTCAGTTCAGTTTGAGGAAAAACAACAAAAACAGATATTCGTTGTAGTACTTTAACGTTTATTTAAATTAACTTGAATAAGAATGTAGAGCAATTTTATTTATCAATATGAAAATTTGATAACAAAATACGAGTAAGAATAAAAGTAAATAAATAAAATACTTTTAGTTTCTCTTTAACTACACATAACTGCTTCGCATGAGTTAAATAATGTGATAAACAGGGTAAAAATGTAAAGAATCTCTTTTTAGTGATACAAGAATAAAATCATTAAAAGTAAAAACATTTTAATTCTTGCATTTAATTTAAAATTTAAAATCAAGTTAAATTTAAAAAAATTCATGTTTTAAATATGAAATACGCTAAACTGCATCAATATCTGAACTGTAATTTAATGTCTTAGTTACAGTTAGACATAGTTATGGGTTTTGTGGTATATGGAGCAACAAGGGCTATTATCCCTATGTATTTTGTTACAATAGAGATACATGTAGAGTTATTTATATTCAACAGTGCCACGATTTTGATAGCTGATTTGACCATTTTGAATTATCACGATACTGAAATTTTTCATGGAACAATTCGGAGCATTTCTTTTGTTTAAGATAGCATGTGAATTAAAAAGTATATAAGTCCATACACATACAGTATAATTTTAAAAATAAACATACGGAATAAGTTAATCATACTGTATTTTACTATTATTTATTTCCCACGTTTTGATAGGTTTGAAAACAAATATGAAATAAACCTTATTCTTTGAATATACAAAAAAAAAGTTTATTCGATTGCATAGATTTCTAGATCTTAAACAGATGTTTGAAGCTCAAATAGACAACATAACTTTTCCAAAAATAAGTTTTTCTTTTATACTACATATAAAACCAATAAGAAAAAGAAAAAAGAAGAAAGAAAAACCGGGCAGAGAGAGAGAGAGTAGGTGACGAAGTCGGTAACTGAACTGGCACCCCATCTTACGCCCTTGAATCACAACATGTTTTAATGTTCTATGCCGGGGTGGACAACCCAAATGACCTTGCTGGCCACTTCGTAAAAAACATTAACATCCAGCGGGCCGCATATGAAAATGTATATCTTTATATTAGACTTGGACCCATTACAAACATTTATTGGATTAAAACAGAGGCAACATGATAAAATAGAAACAGTTATGTGATTTATTTGTTACAAAACACTATAATGAAACCGAAAATATTGCACAAAATATTCACATATGGTATAGTTGTAATGAATCTCTAAGGGCCGCAAAATGATTCAAGGCGGGCCACGGGTTGGCCACCCTTGTTCTATGTGATGGTTTAAAATGAGCACATCTAGCCGTTAAAGGGCCATGCTATTTTTAAACAAATATTTAATGGACTAAAATATTCAAGATAATTGTTTCATTTGCTTAATTTAGTTCTAAGATTAAGTTCATTATTAGCGAAAGCGACGCGAATTGTAACATAAACAAAACTGAAAAGTGATAAGTTGATGAACAGACTAATTTATTGATAGCTGTTGGCTAAAAATATTTGCGCTACCATACAGACCTCTTATTTATTAGCATGAATTTTTATATTTCTTCTATAAATATGAACGATTACTCAATAATTTACTTATGTACAAAAAATTCCCGTTTAAATTACATACACATTTTTATGTATGCAAAATAAGTTAAAAGATATTTACATTTTACTTACCTTTGTGTGGAAATTTTCGTGAGAAGTATTGAAAACAAATATATGTTAATGCGTTTCGAACTCAGGACTGAATTTTGTACGTCCGCATATGCCGAAGCTTAAATTTTTAAAGACCGGCAAAAGGGTCGAAACTACTTTTTATAGACAGGCTTCTGTCAAATCTTAATGTGCAAAAGATAGCGCATATCATATGGCAATCGATTACGTCTTTTTCCCATCTTTCGTAAATGTCAAACCATTATTCATCTGCCATTTTTGGTTAAAAAAGGAGATTTTTGTTTAATTTTCATAGAAATTGCCACTATATTCAAACTTAAGATATTTGTTTTTCTTTGAAAAAAAATGTATTTCTATTTTTGAATAGCGTATTATTTATTGAGATGCTTGTCCTGTTATGTTCAAGTCAACAGTTGCGGGTTCGATTCCTGATACTACCAAAGGTTTTTCGAATAGAATAATGGAAACTGTTTCATGGAATTAAGCCTCGAAATTCCTATAACTGGAAGTAAGTAAATTGAAGTAAGGTGAATTAAGCTACTAATTCAGGTATTGTCTACTACACTTCCATTTTGTGGTTGAAAATTACGAGATATGTTGTCAGCAGAGATCGTGTAACTCTAAAATAACGTTAAGTGTTTTTTAAAATTAAACTTTGTCATTCTTTATGAATTATACTAAATATTTTTAGCATACACTCTTGTTCTTTAATCTTTAATGGAAAATTATATAATTATTCTTTCCGGATTTTTTATAGCTTCACTACACTTCAAGGTGACCAAAATATTCAGTTTTTAAGAAATCCTCTTTAGCTATGAAACATTTTATCGGTACCAGAAATTGAAACAAGTCTTAAAAACAATTAAAAAATAACAGCAAGAAGAAAATTCAACTTTTATATTCCAACGAAAATTCACCTTAATGTAATTTCTCATTCCACTTATTCTTTAATGAATTCAGAATATAAAAACTGATATGACTAAAATATCAAATAAGTAAATAAAAAAAGGAAATATTTCTGTATTTGACGCATTTCAAAATTAAAAAGTTAATTTTCTGATTAGAAGAATAGCGAAACAAAACATTCTGAAACAATATTTTTTTCTTTTAATAAATTACTTTCTTGTTAGTGACCAAATATGGCGCAAAAACTTTAACCATTTGTAAAACTTGATATCGTCTGCATATATATATGACGTATGGCTCTGAAAGGATAAGGACTTGTCTTTTATCAAAGGATTAAAAGTTGTTTAAGTTCAAGATATTAGGTAAGTAATAAAACAATAAACATAAAATGTTCAATTTTTAGCAAAAGGAAAAGTTATATTTAGCACAAGCTTTCAGATTTTAAAATTGTTTTTCTCCTTTGGAATTCCTGTTTTTAAAAACAAAATTAGAACTTTAAGTTCATTTATTATTTTTTTTAACATGGTATTTTATTCTTATCAATGACTAAATAATAATTCTAATGTGAAAACATGGATTTTTTTTCTTTTTCTTATCAAGTTTAACTTACTAAAAGTGGAAAATATACAAAAAGAAATTCTACTTCTTCAAGGTTTTTTGCGAAATTCAAACTTTAGTCTCCTTCAGCGTAAAATTTCTATTTAACACAAAGTCTGATATTTTATTTTTGATTTTAAAAATCTCTATAAAAATATGACTTTTTACATTAATTTTGCTGATTATAGCTGTACTCTACAATAAGGGGAGGGGGAGGGAATAGAAGAACAGAGAGAAAAAGTGGAATAGGGATAATTTATGTTACCAAACTTCATAAGGTTTGGTGTTACAGGAGGAAGGTGGAGATCATGTCACATTTAGTTTACATCAAATGGTGAGGAAATATTACTGCCTAGATTAAGCATATTTCGACGTGTTCTCTAGGGTACTAGGAATAAGTATAAATTAGAATAAGTATAATGGAGCTTGTTGCTAGATTGGATCATGTTAGATTCATTTTATATAAATTTAGTACCTCACTTGTGTGTTATGTAAAGCCATATTCAGTTTATGTTCAGCATTCAAAACTCTACTGTGCTTGTGTATTTATTTCTGGATAAGGGATCCATGGAGTTATGTTATTTCTCCGAACAATTTTTGTTTTATTTGGGGGAAATATACCATAAAAAGCCAATTGAGAAACGCATGATTTGGGGTAAGAAATTTATGCTGCTTACTTTGAATTGAAACTTGGAGATCAAGACAAAGCATAAGGTCCTCATAAAATAGAGTGATTAAAAAGATGCATTTGTGATTTAAGAGCAATAAAAACGCATTTAATTTTGGCATGAACAGAAAAACCACGTTGCCAGCAGTTGCTATTTCTGTTTGGTAGATGAAAATGCAAAAAATAAGGAAACATCTTGTCCAGAGTCTCGTAGCTCTAAAATACCAGTTCTACAGTCACTTTTTGGTTTGGACTATATACTGAGTGAGTCGGACATATATTGCATTCCTGACAGACATAGATTGCCTTCCTATATTTTCTAGCTCATATTTTTTTTGTTGACGTGGGACTTCAACTTTTTTTCTGACTGAGCTCAATGATCTAGTTTGAAATTTAGACCTTTCCAAAGAAGCAACCGAATTGCTAAGATCTGGTTAAAAAACAAAAACCTACTATCACCTGAGACCCTATTTTCGTGACACAGGCATCGAGAGTACTGGGATTTTCTCAAAGAGAGAAATTCAGGTTTGTAGCTATGTTCATAGACTTATAAAGTAGTTTGAAGTACAATATAATTCGTCTGAGTGGTGCCTACTTATTGAAACATCCAAAACTAGTCTCAAAGTAGTCTTGCTGCATAGTGAAAATCCATATCTAACTCTTCCTATGGGACACTCAGTGCATATGGAAGAAAGTTACAATGATTTGGCTATTATTCTAGAGAAAATTATCTATCAAGAGAATCAATGGATAGTTTATTAAAAACTGCACAATATTAACCATGTTGTTGGGCGCCACCAAGAAGTTTATAGGCATTATCTATGTTTCCTATGTTTGTGGGACAATATATCCAGAGTGCTGCATTGGACATAAACTGACTGGACACACCAGACAACTTAGCCTCCGACGAAAAATGTCATGAATACGACTTAGGTTCCACCAGAAAAAGTTTTACCACCTCTTCTTATTAAATTGGGGCTCATAAAGCAGTTTGTTAAAGCATTGACAAAAAATGTTTCAGATATCTGTGTTCCAAGTTCCAGAAACTGTCTGAGGCCAAATTGAAAGAGTCGGACCTAGTTCTGGCCGCCCCTCTTCTTGGAAACAATGAAGGAGGGGCAATGAAGGATGAGCTACTAACTCATCGTACAACACATGCTGCCAGTGTATAAAGCGCTGGGATGCAAAATGACCTTAAAACAGTGATTCTCAAACTTTCAGTATATTCAACCCAATTTACAATTATAATTTTCATCGTGCTCCCTCCATACAATATAACAATGCATTGAATTCAATAATAATATACTTTGGTGCTAAACCTACAACACGACTTTAATTATAAACCATACAAATGATCAAGATGATACGTATTAAATTTTGTATAAAATTTTATATATGACAAACTCAGAGGGGCACTGGTAATTATTAAACTTGTTCTTAACTTAGTATTAAATTAATTATCAAATACATTGTGCAGTACTGATACGAGTAAATTTATAAGACTATAATATCAGTGTAAATGTGTATTTATTTTTTATGATGTCAGAATGTATTTTGTTTTGCATCCTTTCAGTGAATTAATAATTTTTTTAAATGATCTTTTGTTTTCGACTTTACGATATGCTCGCCCCCCCTTACGCCCTCCTAGGGGCTCACGCTCCGCAGTTTGAGAAACGCAGCCTTAAAAAATCTCAGTTCCTTTTACTCCCATATCGACTATTTTCTCTAAGACTTGAATCTTATATTGAAGAGCAGAGTGAAAGATTTCTCCAGGATGTCCATGATATAGAGAGGCGCTGCCGGAGATGCTGGCTGACTACCTTTGGATGCCCATGAGATAAAACGAGCTTGGAGAAGTATCAAAGAGAACAAAAGTTTTAACCAAAAGGGAGAGTAAATATACGTGAGGATAAATTGCAATTCCTTGTAGCAGAAAAAAAAATTGCAGACTGGTTTTAAAATTGATTGCTATCTATTATTAAAAAAAAAACATAAAATAAGACACTACTTTTTTATTTTTATTAATGAAATAATATTTGTATCACTAATTTAAAAGCACTTAACGCCATGAGATATTCAACTTATATACGTATTTGAATACTTAATGACATATCTCTCGCACACTCACTAGTTTTATCTTTAAATTTCAAGAATGTATTTCATTTGAAATATATAATTATCACAACTTCCTCAAAAGATTTATAGTTGAGTATCACAGTGTTCTATGAAACAATGCATCTCTACTATACGGTTTAAAGCAAGTTCTAAGAAGTATTACATTTAAATTAAGTAGCTTGAAAAAATTTCAATACTTCACTCTAGAATTTTAAAACTTTTAAACACACGATTAATTCTTAGTAAAATTTTCAAATAATTCTTTTAAATAAAAAAAGGAATTCCAAAAAAAAAAAATGAACTTATTTTTTTAAATTATATACAAGAGTATTTTTTAGAATCTTTTACAAGCTTTTTATTTATATTGTGCTTAAGCCACAGCAATTTATTTTCAGAAATGATAGGCTGTGGATTTTTCCAATAAAAAATATTTTTTTATTAGAAAATATTTTGTGCAGAGAAAATAACTGTAACTGGTTTGGAAAGAATTTTTGTTGCAAGCGAATCAAGCTCGGCAAACGAAAGAATAGCGTTTCCACACAGATTTCAATTATAGTTTAACGGCAGATAAAAATGTTTAAAACATGTGCTAAATAATTTATCGAATACATTTTCAAGGTAATTTTCATGCAATTCTTTCACCAATTTTGATTTTTAAAGCAATCTTCCTAGCGTTTATATTTATCGTAGTTTTTTTTTCACAAGATTACAGTCGGAATCAAATGTTTAAAATTCTATGAATGTGGATTGAATACTAATTATGCAAACAGCCTAAGAGTCATCCCCGAACATTAACTTTTTGCATTTATAAAGATTTAAAGAAGTATTTTTACAAAAAAAAAAAAAATGTAGTTTAGAAAAAGTTATGTTTTTAATCTCGGGTAAGTCTTAACCGAAAAACTTTCAAATAAAATTAAGTTAATCAACAAAACTAAATTAATTTACATACAGTTAATTTATAGTTTTATGTACGTGAAAAATTTTAAGAGAAAGTTTATCTTAAAAATTAATCTTTGATATATTCAGGCCATATGCAATATTTACACAATTTTGTCTTTTTAAGTACTGATACTAATTTCCTGCGCATGAGTATGTGGCGCAGTAATAATAATAATTATTATTATTCAGGCATGTTTTCATAGGGTGGAAACCATAGCGGAGTTTTTCCGCAGCACCGCTTAAAAAATGTATTCTGTGCTAAATTTATGAACATGTCGTCAAAAATTATAATTTCGTAGAAAACTTCAAAATTATTATTAAAGTTAGTGATTGAATGAGTATAGTTACAGTAACGAAGTAGAAAACCGGAATTTGTTTTTTTAAAGCGTATTCTTCTTTAGAATTATCTCAATGATCCTTTTTCTTAATATCTAATTCGAGAAATTCTGAAGTTCAGAACTTTCTTTAAAAGTAAATATTCCAATATCTTTTTCAAAAAATAAATCTACACTTCTCTTTTCCGAAAAGGGATTTTTTCTTCTTCTTTTTGCTTGATCTTCTTACACAACTCAAAAATTCTTAAGCTTATCAGCAAACAAAAGGAAAGAAAAATTGTCGCAAAGTGCGATTCACACATTCACGGCACACTTTTGATCAGCGTGAGATCACAGGATAAAAAGAGAAAAATAGTATAACTGCACCACAGTTCTCAGAAATATTTGAAATCTATTCGTGTAATAAATAAAGAAATTGGAAGTATGAATTCTGAATTCGTGTAAGAATAAAACAAATACTTGAAACAGTTGCATCAATTATAATAGAAGAAAATATTTGAAGTGCGAATTTTCGTGGCGTAGCTCTCGGCCCTCACGGCAAAGTGAGGCCATGGAACAAATAAATAAAATAACAGCTCCAAACTTCTCAAAAATATTTAATATCAATTTGAAAACCAAATAAAAATTCTGCAGTTGTGGATTCTAAGTTTGTATAGTATAAATAACTGAAACAGAACAACCAATAGAATATGGTAATTTTCACGATATTTTTTTTTTTTTGAAAAATGAAAGTTATTAAAAGATATATAAATAAAATTTTTCTTAGAAATATATGAAATCTATTCTGAGACTTTGAATTTGGAGCAGATTTCAAAAAAATCTGCTTCGTTTTTGTTGGAAATTTCATAAAGGTGTGATTTTAGTAGAAAGTAAAATATGAATTATGTAATACTAGCAATTTTTTTACGGAAAAATATTTGAATATTGTTTACTAATACTGAAGATATAAGAGAGATATATAAATTGGATCAAATTTATTTTGTTATATTTATGGTTATTATATGTACTAAAATAAAGAGATGGCTTAATGTTGAAAAATATAAAATTTCCTTTAAATTAATTCATATTTAGAAAATATTTACTCTGTGCTTTACTCTGATTAGAACAATTTTTTTTTAAAAATCATTATTCTACGAAAGTTCAGTTTACTTTAGTCTTGTTTTTATATTCAAAATTTTTAAGCAAATATGTTGGTTTGAACATTAATTCTTAAGCAAAAATAATTATTTTCGGAATCGGTCGTAATAGTTAATTTTTATATGCTAATATAAAACCTTTTTCCGTAAATTTTGAATTGATACCTATTTTAAAATATCCTCCAAAATTATCCTAAAAAACGAATTGTGTTACAAAAAGAAAATTGATGCAATGTTATGAGTTGCAAGTAAATAAAAACAATTAATTATGGTCAAGCGATTTTAAAACAGTAAAAAAAAATCAATATTTAAAAAAATATTTAGATTTCATTTCTGCATAATAATAATTTTCTTTCGGAAAAATTTTCTTTTCTTTTTCTTTTGTCCTTGTTTCTATTTTAACACTTTAAATCTTGAAATAAAAATGTAGTATTTAATTTTTACTTTCGATATAAAAATTAAAAACCAAAAATGATTTATTGTTTTCCTACAAAATAAAACTTGATCTATTTTTTTTAATTGTTTTCATACATGTAGTGCAAAAAATATTTTTAAAATATATATGAGAAAATAAAAGCTAAACAAAAATTATGCCATTTGCAGAATTATATAATTCTTACCTTCGACTTCGCTAATTCTTCTGGAACAATTTCCGGGAAAAAGCAGACGACAGTTTTTATATAAATAGTTTACGTTCGAACGTGAGAACCGGCAGCGCTTAGCGACAGCGAAAACAAAAATTTATATCTTGTTGTTTATGATACCCTTTTAAACGCCCGATATCAAGCAAAGTTCAGAAATAAAAAAAATCGATGATAACACACGTGCTCCTCGGAGATCTATTTACTTTTTTCACATTACAGGTCGAGCAAGGGTGAGTAATATCTCGTACTGGGCAAAAAGATAGTTGAGATAATAGCTCTGTTGGACCTCAGAGGAACTGAAGAGTTACATAAAAACATAAAGATTCAACATTATTAACTGAATTGGTCATGTTCTCTTCATAGAGCTTCGCCACAATATTCCGAACAAATTCTGGTGGTTTGAAAACATATTCGGATAAGAATAAAAAAAATACATTAGCAATATTTACATCTATTCTGACAAAAAGGTGCAACCAAGTTCGTTTTTACTGAGGTGAATATCCTCTGTAATGCATCGAGATGCATTTCAATCGGTTGTTACGTGGATGACTCAAATAATTTTTTTCGTAAAAAAAGAGAAAAAAAGAATTTATTACACACATAAATTATTACCGGAAATCATTCCAAGAATATTTTCTGATCACGTTCTGTTCATTCAATTGTTCGTAGAACGTTTCTTTGAAATGGCCCACCCTGTGTTGATAATAGGAAGTGGCAACAGCTCTATAGCAACGAAAACCAAAAAAATCAAACCCTGAGAAAAAGGCTTGGGAAAAAAACTCATGTTCCTTATATAAATATTTGCTATTTGTTTTGAGGTTGTTTTTGTGGATTGTATAAAAATAGAGCATCAAAATCTACAAATGGCTAATGTAGGAAACTCACGTATTTCTGTTGATATAATATATTCCCGCAAAGTTTGTATCAACATTTGTAAAACTTCAGAAAGAAAAGATCAAACAGTTAAAAATTATTTCCTTTACAACGGGCTAAGTTCATGATGGTCACACGATAAATGCAATCAAATGTTCTCCATTTAATTCAAAACTGACATCAGACATTTGCTTTTTATTCTATTTGTACAGTTTTTTAAAAAATTCAGGTTGGATAGCTGGATAAAGATGCTAAAATATTAAGATTTTTCAAACAGTTTTTCAAAATTTAAAAATAAAATTCTTATATTATATTTAGACATCGTATTACATTTCCTTACATTCTTATAATACATGCTCTTTTAAATCAAGTGCATTTTGTTTACTTATGGGTATTGTTATTGTTGACGAATATGCACTTTTTAAAACAAAGTTTCTGCACAAACACAAGTTGGCAACAGCAAACCGCATGAACTGATTGGTTGAAAACACGTGCTTGTACTTATCATGTGACTATGACGTCACATTATTTTAATCCATTGATAGTTTGTTGATTTAAAGAGCGCAACTTAAAATGAGTAGGTAATAATATCCATACATCAGAAAACATGGAAACTAGTGAATTAATTAATAATTTGCATAAGAACTTATAATTTTTTTTCCTGCTCAGATAGATGTAGTGACATTTAGCTTTGAATGTTAAGTATGTTAGTTTTACTAGTGATTACAAACTTAAGATATCTTTTGCCTTTAACCATTTTGTATCCTTATAATACTTTTCATCAAAAAATTGATCCCACTTTGAGGCAGAAAATGTGAATTTTATTTAAAAAATCAGAGAGAGATGATGATAATAATTCAAATAAGTATTACTTTCTTCGATAAATTTTTGAGTAATATAATCGTTCAGCTTATATGTTGAGCGTTAAATTGAAATTCGAATAGTTAATGTCAAATTCATATACTGCCCAATTAATTAGCCAATGCTCAACATTCAAGATAGGTTCAAATTTTAAAAAGACATTATGTACAAAATGCAGAGAATTTAAAAAACAAAGTTAAATATTGCTAACGAATTTGAATGCAGATGTACGTTGAAGTCTTTTTTAAATGTTGGACTTTAAATGATAAATGTCTATTTTATATTCTTTTCCATATAACTATAATTATTTTTGATAATGAAACAAATAAATATTCGTCAATGAATTTTAATGCTTTAGTCTCTATTTTGTCATTCTGAGTGTTTTACTTGTATATACATATTTGAGATGAAAGTAGCCCTTTCCGCCAGATTATTATCTCTATATTCTATTCAGCAGCAAAATACGTAACTGAGTCGTTACACTAAATACTAGAGACGTGCCCAACTGTTTCTTGTAAGTAACAGATTCCAATACTTAATTATTTTGAAAGATGTTTCTATTATACATTTATATTTGAAGCTACTTTATAATATAACAATATACTTTCAGAATATATTACACATGCTTATTACGTTCCTAACATATTCACGATCCTGATACATTTGTTATACAGGGCGTTTCAAAAATGATTAGTGAAATGTTAAGAGGTAATAGTATATACAAAAGAAAGTAATTTTCATCAAAGGATGCAGGGTCTAAACTGAAATGCAATCACGCTATTTGTTGTAACCAATAGCGAGTAAAACCGAGGATACGAGGAGAAAACACAATAAGGTATACAATAAAAAAACAGCCTTGGTGAATATTTACAATAATTACTCAAAATATCGTTCACCAATAATGGTACAAGAAAAAGAACATCATCGAAGAAGGGATTGGTGAACACTTTGGAATATTCCAGGCATATCGCGAATATCCCTAGCAACATCCAAAAATCTTGTGGTAAGGTCCTCTTCACAGTCTCATACACAGGCACTTCAAATGTCCCATGAAAAAAAAAAACGTGACAGATTGGGTGGTCATGATGTCCAAGTCTACTCACCATCTTACCCGATCCATCGGCTTGGAAAAGAGACGTCTAGATAATTATCTATCTCTCGTCCAAAACATGCTAGAGCTCCATCATGATGAATCACATGTGCTGTCAGAGGTTAGTTGGACCATCCCGCCCTCAACTCTTGCAGAAATATTCAATTCCCCCCCCCCCTTGAAGGCATTTCGGCAAAAGATATGGTTCTATTAGGTGATCTTCGATAATTCTTGCCCAAAAATTAGTGGAGGAACGTCGTTGATGCGCATAGAGAAGTGTGGCTTGGGGGGTCTACAAACACTTAGGTATGTTTGTTTTGGGTATTAAATGCACCACATCTCGCGTGAAAGAGTATTCATCGG